>KN805434.1:111645-122030 GCA_000818945.1 Schizochytrium sp. CCTCC M209059
TCGAGTTCAGGTTGGTTGGGCTGTCTCGCATGGGCTAGCTAGCTGGCTGGCTTGCTCGCGCTCGCTCGCTCGCTCGCTGGCCTGGCCTGGCCCCGGTGCTGGCCGCGAGAGTCGTTGGGCCCGCGCCTCTGCCGCCTTGTCTTTGTCCGCGACCGCGCCTGGCCCCGCGGCATCCGAAGGGGCCGCAGCGAGCGAGTTCGTCCCAGACGCTGGGCCAGAAACGGCAGAGCCGAGCCTCCCTGGCACGGGCCCGCAACGGACGCCGCGCCTCCTGCCGCGGCTTTCTCGACGGGGGGCTTGTCGAGGTTCGTTGGTCGCAGGGCAGCCGCTCGACGGAGGGCGTTCGACGGGCGAAGAAGATCGTCCATGCTGCGAGGCCTGCGCTGCTTGCGCTTGCTTACTCGCTTAACAAAAAAATGGGGGGAAAAGGAAAACGCCTCCCGCGACCGCCCCGCTGCCGCTGCTGCAGAGCGCTTCGCGTCGCCTGAGGCGCTGAGCGCCACGAATCGAAGTGGACTGAGGTGGCGTGCGGCGTAGCTTGGTATGGGGTCGGGTCGCAATCGCCTCGCCTCGCCTCGCATCGCCTCGCATCGCATCGCCTCGCATCGCTCCGCAGATGCGTGTGCCAGAAGATGACCGTTAAAAAGGCAGCGTATACCACTAGTAGTTCTACTTCCATTAATAGTAGTAAAGTAGGAACTTCCACCATTGACAGCTTGCGCCCTGCCTGAATCGACACTCACTCTCACTCTCGTGGCGGGCGCTGCGCGAATGCCTTTTAGGCGACCGAAGTTGTTTCTGCTGGCTGGCCCTCCCGTGAGCGCCTTGTCTGTACTGCTGCCTGAAACCATTGCGGCAGCAGCCAGCTGCAGCTTCTGGCCCTCGGCAGCACCATGAACTGCCAACTGCAGCTCAGGAATTGTAAGCCCATGAGATGCAGTCCAACCTGGTCAAGGCGTTTCGTCTCGGTTGCAGGTAGTAAGTAGCCCGACGGGAAGAGGGACGGGGAGAGAAAGAATGGAGGACAAAGAAAGGGGGGTGGCCATGCACGCGACCGCACAGATTTGTCAATCGTCCCCCTCTCCGTCCCTCGCGACTGGCGCCGGTGAAAATGATGTCTTTCAGGCCAAGTAACCGACACAGAATCAAGCCTACTGCAAACTTGCTTCTCTTTCTCTCTTTAGTGGCACCAACAAGGGAAAAAGGAAGGAGGTAGGGAGGGCCGAATTTCGGGGACACGAATTTTGTTCCCCATGCGCGCAATTTCAAAGAGACGGGACCTAAATCTTGAGGTTTCTTCGTAAAAGTACTTTATCAGGGTTTACCGAGCTTTAAGCACGGCAGATGCCAGTCAACAAACAAAACCAAGGCTTGCGTACTTTCAGACAGGTCGTAAATCAGGCGAGGGTGGCGAGGTTCTTAGCCTCGGACGAAGCGTCGGTGTTGTCGAACTTGGCAGAAATCGAGCGCGAGTACTCACGCCAATCCTTGCGAATAACGCACATGATCAGCAGCGAATCGAGCAAAAAGTAAATCACAGGCATGCTTTGCCAAATGCCTAGCACGCCACGATCGAGATACTTGAAGGTGAAGAGTACCAATGGCATCCCAAGCATCCACAACGACAAGAGAACCGCATAAGACATTTGCGCTTGGAGTGCTAGCGCGCGGATAAGTCCCGTTGTGACGCCGAAAATGGCGTCACCCATCAAAAAGACGCACACCCAGGGCCAAATAGCGTTCGCCTGCTCCTTGACCTGAAGATCATCCGTAAAGCTACTCACGATGGCGTCGCGGAATATAAACATGCAGACACTAAAGGTGGCCGTCGTAAGGCAACACGCAAACGTGCCGATGCGCGCCACTTTCTTCGCTAGCAGTACCTTACCAACCGCCAGAAGCTGGCCCACCTGCGAGGAAAGTCCGATGGCAAAGCCGAGCGGAATCATAAAGGCCAGCGGAATGAGCGAGTACGCAATTGTGTGCGCCGCGAGGGAGGCGGTGCCAGCCTGACCCGTTATAAAGCATACAACCTCCCAAAACCACCACTCTGAGTTCGACATGATCCCCGGAATACCAAGCTGTACGACGAGCCAGGCGCCCTTTTTGTCCAGCAGGGCTTTGCGCCAGAACCCCACATCAAAACTTGCCGGGAAGGTTTCTGGATGGTGCTGCTCGCCGAAGCGAAAGAGAATGAAAATGAGCAACGCCAAGGTGTTCATTGAAGCAACGTGTGCCATTGGTGCGCCCTGAAATCCGAACTCAAAAACCTCTGCAAATAGATGCACATAGACAGGGTGCATGCACAAAACAAAAACGTATAACCACACAAAAGGAAGCGTGACGTTTTGCGCGCGGTAAAAACGAAGAGCACACTCGCAAAACACCAACGCTGGGTACGCAAAGGCGTAAATGTCTAAAAACTCCTTGGCCAGCACTGCGGATTCCTCTGGCTGGCCGAGAAAGACTAAAATCTTGTCCATGTACATGACAATGGGGCCCAACGGCGTGAGAAGGAAGAGACACAAGAAAAAGGATCGCGCGCAGATCTGGCCCACTTCCCGGTACTGCTTGAGACTAAAGGCCTGCGGCGTCAACGTTTCCGCGGCGCTCAGCAAGCCCATCACCAACGAAAGCACCACGAGATTACCGCTCAGGTTCGCGAGGGAGAAGCCCGTCAGTGCCACCGTGCCAAAGTGTCGTCCCACGTAGGTGGACGTGTACGTGTTCTGCAGCGAGAAGGACAGCTGGATCAGCACCGCTGGCAGCGCAAGTTTGCCAAAGAGCTTGAACTCTGCCATGACGGCCGCAGCACTCGGCTCCTCCTCTTCCTCGAAATCGGCCTTGACAATTCCTTTTCCAATCGCTACCTTCTTCCTTGGGCCCTCCCTGGCCAACAGGTCAGCATTCTCCACATCCTGCTCAGTGGCTGCCTCGGACCCGCGCGTCGTCGCTCCTAGGTCCGTCAGTGCTGCCATCTCGAGTTCCTCTTCATCCCTGCCGGAGCTTGACGTCAACATCTTCTTCGCGCCGCTTGCCACTTGTTGCGCGTCGCCTTGCCCGGCCGAGACCCGCGCTTGCTGCGCTTGCCTCGCCGCTAATCTGAAGCGCGTTTGCTAGCCCTCTGCCACCGGTCTGCGAAGGCGATACCAGCGTGCCGGGACTGTCACAAAGGCTGTCGTCACAACTTTTCATTCACTCTTGCTCCTGCTCCTGCTCCTCTTGCTCTTGCTCTTGCTCTTGCTTCTGCTCCTGCTCCTGCTCCAGAAGTACTAGTTCTACTGGTTCTTGGCGCTCGAGTCCGCCATGGTCTCCGTCGCGCTCCTGCTCCTCGCCTCACATACCGTGTACGTACGTACATGTAACGCGTAGGAATCGCTCCTCTCCTCGCGCCTCCGAGAGCGGCGTCTTCTCCGTTGAGACCGGCGGCAAGGTCGGGGAACACGGCTTCCGTTGGCGGCGCAGGCTGCAGGAAGAACAAGGGCGGGATGCCCGCGGACGCGGAGAGAGAGCACATGCGTCAATCAGTCCGAGGAAAGTCAGGAAAGTCAACCTTGGACGAAGAATTTGGCTTGGCGCGCCGCGGCTTGCCTCGGTGACCACCCAAGTTGGACTCGAGGACAAAAAACACTCGTCGCCTTGGCTTGCTTGCTTGGTGGGTTCCGAGTCACTGTCAGTCGAGAAGAGCATCCTGGCCGTGCAGTGGTATACGTAAAGTGTGATGCATGCATGTATGCGACGCCGTGAAGGACATTTTTGATCCAACCTCGCGTGATACGAGTCCATAAAGCGAACGGAAGCGAACGAGGCGACCAAGCCTGCAGCAGCGCAGGGATAGCACGATACAGGGAAGCCCTGAAGATGGCAGGTTCAAGTTGGTTGGCCCGATTGGTTGCATGCGAAGAATGAAGAACACTGATGCCAAATAGGTTCTTTATCAAGCTTGCTACTAGCGAGCTAGCTAACTAGCTACAGCTCCTCAATGCCGAGACTAACGCGAAGCACCTTGTCCTGCTGGTCCGGAAAGGCGAATCTGCGCATGAGGCCATCGAGCACACCGCGGGCACGGTCGCAGTGAAACCGCACCACGCGGTCCTCGTCACGATCGCCCGTGTCATTGATGATGCGCATGGCCTCGCGAAGATCGGCAGGAATTTCTTGCAAGCCCTGCGTTCCCTCGACGGCAGCAGCGCCTTCGACCACCTTAAGCAGCACATAGGCTGCGGCGCGTCGCGCAGAAACAGACTTGTCAAACGTCATGACGCCCTTGGCAAGCGCCACGGCGCCTTGCGCGTACTGAAAGGCAGCCCAGGGCGCCAGGGCGCAGAGATCTGCCAGATTCGAAAGACAGCTCGTGCAGTACATGTCGGCCAGCTCCGCAGGAGGCTTGGCAACCGGGCGTTCCCGCCTCGTTCCAGCCGACGAGGTCACATAACGTCCCTGAGCATCCACGTGCCCGGAACCTTGCCTCGAAGCACCCGCCGTTCGACCTGAGGCCCCGAAGCAAAAAGCACGAATCAGCCGAGGCGCGAACGCAGGGAGCATTTCGCCAGCACGCTTTGCCGCGCTCGCCAACGCTTCGCCCAGGCGTATTCGAACTGTGATTGGGACGCTGTTCTCGTCCAAAAAGAGATCGACAAGCTTGGGAAACAAGTCGCGCGGGTAACGCGTGCTCGCCGTGGCAATGGCACGTACGCACGTCAGGTAGACGTACGAGTCGTCATCTTGAAGCGTGGCGACCAAGGTATTAACAATGCCTTCAAAGTGCTGCTCACTCGGCCGCAAGGGCCCTGTCATTATCGCCGAGAGCTTGTCGAGGCCCATGGCACGCACCGGCGGGTCTTTGCTACGGAGGTCGTCGTCTGCCTCGGCGATGCGACGACCGATCGGATCAATCGTGTCGACTTCGTCCTGTGCTTCGGCGCTTCGGTTCTGCGGGGTCCAGCGCGATTCACCGTCGCCGCCATGACGCTGCGTCGGCGTTGTCAAAATAGCTACGCGAACAGCACCAGCAAGTTCGGCAATTTCACCAGCCAGGGCGCGAACGGATGCTTGCGCGTTATCTTGGGCATGCAAAGGATCGATCGATCCAACAATATTCTTGTCCACTCGCTGTTGTCCCCGCTGTTGCTGCTGCTGTTGCTGTCCGATAATTTGGTCGACCACGTCGGGTTCATCCATTCGCCCAAGCGCCGACAGCGGCGCTAGCATTTCCTCAAGGACCCGGAATCGCGAAAAGTGTGACGTTGGTGCCGCATCCGTCTTGGAGATGCTCTTTGACCGAGGGACGTCTGGCCACAAGTCTGCGTTGGCATCCCCTGATGCCAGCGACGCAGCCATGGCCAGCGCCACAGGAGCGATCTCGAGCGCGAAACCGGCGCGACCGCCCGAGCCCGCGTGGCGATTTTCTGTTTCCTGAAAGGCTGCGTCTTCATAGCGCCAAAGACCGAGCGCGTGCGCACATGCACGAAGCAGACGAGCGATTCCGCGCGCGACAGATTCCACATCAACATGATCGCGCGAAAGAGCAAAGGTAGACTGCACCTCGAGCAAGCCCTGCACCAACGCCACATCAGCGGCAACTTGGGGATCAAGCTCGGCATCGCCCTGGTTTTGATCGTCAAGAATTCGCGCAATGCCTTCCAAAGACTGCGCAAAAAGACCATTTTGAAGCGCTGCGGCCCGTGAGTGCCGACCGACAACTTGCAAGACGAGATGCGCACGTGAGGTGGGATCCAATCCCTCCGTATAGGCGACATCCTCATTGTCAGCATGCTCTGGAAGAATCCCGTCACTGACAGAAATGGACGGCGCATGTCCTTGCAATGAGGCATCGTCCTCGCTTGTTGCCAAACTTTCGAGTAGCACGAGGCCACCCGAAGCCGACCGACGCAGCGCGAGCCGGCGGGTCTTGTTCTCTACGTACCAGCCAAACGCACCCGAAATGGCAGCAAACTTGCGCACAAGGCGTACACCAGCATTTGCATCAACGTGGTCGAGCCAAAGTCGTACAAGTGCCTGTGCCTCGCCTTCGCCGCGACAGTTCATGATTGAAGCAAAGTGCATGATTTCCAATGCAGGCGTCAGAACCACCTCGAGGATTTTGAGGAGGGCAGGATCTGGTGGGGCAGCAGCCATGAGAATGCGGGCAAATTCAAGCGCCTGCAAGATGGCTGGCTCCTCGCTTGGCTGACCGAGCGCCTTGACCAGCGGCTGTATCACTTGCTCGGAAGCCAGGTCAGCATCAACGCGCGCGAGTTCGTTGACAGTCATGACTGCAGAGCGACGTACGAGTGCGCCGCGCGTCTTGTCCGTGTCTTGTAGACTGCCGCGAATGAGATCCACGAGCTGGCTGGCAACGGCTGAACGGCTTTCGGGTTTTTGAACGAGAAGACCAGAAACTTGCTGGAAGGCTTGAATGTTGCCATGCGGAACGTTGGTAAGCATCGTGGTCATGACTGCGAGCACGCCCCCGCGCTTGGGCACCAAGGCCGAGAGTCGCCTACCCAGTGCGCCGCGCAAAGCACTTTGGCGCGGCGAAGGTTTACCGGCAGTCAAAAGTGTCCGCGCATACTTGGCCTGCAATTGCAACGCGCGTAAATAACCAGTGACGTGCAATCTTGTGCCTCGAATCTCCTCAAGCACGGGATGTCCGAGCGCCACGGCGATGAGGCACATGTCCCCAAGGTACCGGTCTTGGAGAAATTGTGCGTACATGGGTGTTTGACAAAATGCGTCAAGGATTTGAGCGGTGTCCTCGCACAAGCTGCGGTTGCTAAAGTATTCTGTAAAACCTCGATTCCGGATCGATTCATCGAGCCTGAGCGAGGATGGTGTGTCGCGCCCCGTTGACCATTCCGTTGGGTCTGGTTCGAGGCCAAAGACGCCCTGGTCCGATGCTAGCGCTAAATATGGATAAACTGCCCAGCACAAGAGGATTTCAAGTAACACCTGCACGCTGACCTGTTGTGCCACGCTGATCATGGACTCCTTGGGCACCTGCGAAGGTGGCGGCGTTGGGCCTGTCGTCTTGTCGACATTGCTCATGGGCTCCGCCTCGCGTCGTGCCGCGAGCTCTGCGCGCAGGAGCTCCAGGGAGCGCTCGCAGTGCGCGCGGAGCTCGTCTGCGCTTGCTCCGCGCGCCGCTTCGGACCGTACGAAGGCCGCCGCATCCTCCATGGTTTTCGAGAATTCGGGGTTTGCTTGCTTGCTTCGCCTTGCCAAAGGTTTGCCTCCGAGTCAGCTTGACCAAATAAACAAAAGGAGGACAAGGAGAACAAGGAGAAACTTAAGGAGAGTGGTTTGCGAGGGAGGGGAGAAAAGCGCTCACGCAAAATGCCCAGCACTAGATCTCTACGTACAGGGAAATTGAAAGAGTAAGGAAAAGGGTATTTGGTCGTTGTCAAGCCTGGGAAGGAAAGATGCACGCAAATGTTAAGGGAAAGTCAAGAAAAGGTTACTTGCTTGTTTTGACGAATGATCATGCGTAGGACGCGTTCCCTCGAACAGCTCGCTTTCGTTCGAGCCCGCCTTGGATCGTTGCTGCTAGATGACCCTTGCGAGCTGCATCACGAGGCTGGGGACCGCAAAGGTCTTCAACCTGAAAAGTGTTGCGACCAAAGAATTTGCGCGTGGCGCGCGGCGTGTCGAGCGCATCGAGAGCTTCCCAGCTAGGAAACTCGTGCTGAAGAAAGGCAAAAGCCTTGCGGGAAATGATGTTTGCGTCCGTCCGGAACTCGAGAATGGAGTGTGTTGCAGCGTCGACACGAAGCACTCGTTGGGCTATTGCGTGGACAAAGCCGCAGTAGGCGTGCTCGTCGAGCTTGTTGACGAACATGTCGGCAAGCAAGAAAAAGGAAGCAGAGAGCTTGGCAAAGGTAAGCGTGTCCTTGCCTTGCGTATCGAGGGCCCAGTCTCGCTCGGCGAGCTCGTAGCCATAGCCTGCGTCGTGGTAGCCGAGAATGGCAATTTGCAATTTACGACACAATAGCAGATATCCTTCTCGCGAGAGCGTATTGTTTTCATCAATGTCGGCTGCAAGCCAAAAGAGCGTAACAAGAGCATTGAACTGCGGGCTCTCGCGAAAGGATTCCCGCATCAGCACTGCGCGGTCCGAGGCGAAAGACCGGCTCAACGCTGCGCGTTTTTCTTTGAGCATGGAATCATTGTTCTCGATAAAGTCTTGAATGCGGCGACGAATATCGCGCACTTTGGGCCGGTGGCCAAAGAGAGCCAGAACATCGGCGTCAAAGCTCGAATCGTGCGATTTGAGGTCATCGAAAGTGAGACGACGCTTTGCGGACCTGATGTAGTCGGCATTCATGTCTGCGAGCCAGCTTGGCGTGGGGTAGACTTCGGGCGCCTCGTCCTCCACGACACTCGCTTTGGAGCGGAATGGGTCGCTACTACGACGGGCCTGCGTCTGGGCGTTCTTACGGACAAGCAAGTCGACGAACTCGAGACCAAGCACGCTTCGGCGCTGAAGAAAGGGCTCCCACTCGCTTTCGCCATTTTGCATGCGAGGAAGCGTTGGTTTGAGCTCGAAGAGTCCGCAGAGACTTCCTTGTCGGAGCTGTTTCTCCATGTGTCTGCGTCTCGCTTCAGCAGCGCGTCGTGCGTTTTCTTCTTCTTGTTCTTTTGCAGCCTTGCTCGCCGCGACGACTGCCGCTTTGCGTGCAGTTGTGGTTCGCAAAAAGAGCGCCGTCGGCCCGAGTTCGCCAAAAATCTCTTGCGGGCTTTTTTCCGACGCCTTGATCTCCTCCGGGGATCTCTCGTCGACGGCGTCCATGCTCTGCAATTTGCTTTCGAGCTCAAGGTCGCCCATCCTGTTCCTTTCAAGAGGCTCGTTCGCGCGCGCAGTGCCAAAACGCGTCACCGATGTTCCTCCACGACACACGATACTCGCGCGAGCGAGAAGCAGAGCAAGCCTGACTCGCCCACCGAGCCGACCGTCTCCCGACACGCCCTCTCGCAACTCGCAAATTGCCTCGGTGCCTGCGCCAACTTCGAGCCTTCTTTTCTCGCGCCAAACCTCCGCGCGATGGCCCGCCCAGTCGCGCGTTCCCAAGAAAGAGTCGAGCACGCGTGCACACCCCCTTTCGGGCGCGCGGCGCGAACGAACGACCCACACCGTCTGTCTATAAAAAATAAAGTAAAAAGAAAAAGAAAAAGAAAAAGAAAAAGGAAAAGGGTTGCGCACACTTAACGAAAAAAGGGTTGCGCACGGGCGAGGTGGGTGGTGCAGCAGACTCGAGACGAGTCGCCGCGCGCGTTGACGGCGACTTGCGCGGGTAGAGCGGCGCCTCGTAGCGCGTGAAGACGCAGCTGGCCGGAAGACGAAGACGCTCGCGTTAACCTCCGCTTCCCGCTTCCTGGCCGCGCGCCGCCGAGGGCTGGAAAAGAGGAAAGCAAGCAGCTCGCGGAACCGGCAGAGGAGTACGAGGCGAAGACCATGGGCCGCGTGTCCAGGTACAAGCGTGCGAAGCAGACCTTTGACGTGGAGAATCTGTTCGGGAAGGTGAGCTCGCGGGACGATCCGATCTCGGAAAAGGCTGACGCGCGGCCACGCGGAAAAGACGCGCGCGCGGCGCGAGGAAAGCTCTTGCTCAAATTTGATGCGAACGGCGAACCGCTCAACGCCCCCAACATCGAGGAACGCAAGAAAAGAAAGCTAGAGGCTGCCGCGCGACGTAGCAACAGAAAGACAGACGGCAAGAAGAGCGACAATGCTGGGGAAATTGAGATGGACCCTGCAGGCTTCAAGATCGAAGGCAAGCGGAAGAACGAGTCGTTCCGTGAATTTCATGCGCGCGTGAACCGAGCCACGCAAGAAGAGCTTACGCGTCAGCGCAAGGGTACGACGCGATCTTCGGCCAAGGGCAAGGAGTACCTTCGACGTAAGAAGGATAAGGAAAGGGAGCGCAAGTTGAACAAGCAACGTGAGCGCGAGGGCGACATGGACGAACGCGAGCGTCGAATTTACCAGCAGGATGAGCGCAGCAAGCGTCGCCGCGTCAACGATGTGGCCGACGCGCCTCCCGAGTTTGAGGCCTCTCACATGCTACGGAAGCATGCTTCGAATCCATCGACGAACCGAGACCGTTTTGCAAAGCTGAGCTTCGCTGTACCCACGGGCGGAAGCAGCTCGAGCAGCTCGAGTAGCGGTGCGCAAGGCGGAAAGAAATCTGACTACGAAAAGCTGCAACTCGAGCAAATGCGCGAACGTGTGCAAGCTCGCTACGCGGAGATTCGCAAGCGGCGTCGAGAACAGTCGACCTTGTAAGTCATGGTCTGCTGTGTATTTTGAGTTTTCTCCGATTGTCCGCCTGCATGGCGACTTTCTTCTGTCAACTTTATACTCGTCGGGCTGTCTCTTGTTATGTTTG
>KN805434.1:122152-137730 GCA_000818945.1 Schizochytrium sp. CCTCC M209059
CTCTCCTCTCCTCTCCTCTCCTCTCCGATCTCGTCTCGATTCGTTTGGATTCGTCTTCGCATCTTCTCTCCTTTCTCATCCGTTTGTTGTAGGAACAGGCTTACGAGGACATCGTGCACAACACTGACACCTCTTCGCCTCTTGTTCTTCTTCGTCTAAACCTAGACCCAAGTATGTACACGCGGCGAAGACTATCTTCGCCGCGCAGCAAAGAGAAACCTGCCGGGCACTGCATGCCACGTACGTCCCTCATTCTCGAAAGCCGCTCCTCGTCGCCACCGGCTGCAGCTCGTAAACCCACCCGGCGCACTACTACTACTCGTCCCCAAGTCTGCACCGCATCTCGCGAAACGCCACGACGGCCGGTCCCGCGCACGCGACCCGGCGGCATCTCCTCCTTCGCCATCCCTTCCTCTACCACCGGGTCCGGTACGGGGCGGCCGCGCTTTACAGGGCGGCGAGCGAGTGGCGGCACCACATACCGCTACATACTGCGTACCCGGAGCCAGACGCGCGCAGCGAGGCAGCTCGCCAGGCAGCTAGCTCGCGAGCGCCGCGCGGACGAGCGAGGCCGGCAGCGGCGGCTGCGCCTCGGCGTAGAACCCTTCGGCCGGTCGGGTCCCTCGGGCGGGGCCGCGGGGTCTTTCATCGGGGCCGAGCGTGGTGCCCGTCATTGGGTGGCGCTCACGGCCCCGAGGCTGCCGACGGCTGGCCAGGACCGCGGCGGACGCACACGCGCGACCGCGCGCGCAGGCGCGGGGAGGATGAGCGCGGAGGAGCTGAGGTGCGCGAGGTGCGCCGTGGACTGCGCGAAGTCGAGCTTTAGCAAGTCGCAGCTGCGCAAGCGGGAGGCTCGGAAATGCAAACCTTGCGTGCAGGCTGCCCAGGTGGAGGCCGGCGAGGCGCCAACCACGGCGAAGAGCTCGGAGGTCACGAGCAAGCCGACGCGCGAGGCGCATGAGGAGACGAAGAAGGGTCTCCAGCGAACTGATGACGCAGCAGAGCTCAAAATGAGCTCCAAAAAGACCTCGTCTGCCGGCAAGTCACCCGTGGAGTCCGAGGGCTCGCCAATTTCGGTAAGCCACACTCAGGACTTTGACTCAGACTCTTCGCTTTCGGCCACGGAGACTGGCGCCGCAAAGATGTTGTCTCGTGAAAAGGAGGAAGCAACGGCAAGCTCAGCGGACAACACTGCGAAAGCTTTGCGCGAAAAATACATGAAGAAAATCGTCCAGGTCTTCGGACCGGATTGCACGACCCAAGTGGAAGGTCTGTCGCTCGCAAAACTCAAGAAGCTGGCTCAAAATAAAACATCTCAGACCGCAGAGCCTCGAACAAAGTCGAAACCAACGTCCTTTGGACCCGCCGCCAAGTCTGCAGATTCTGCAGCAACAGAGGCAAAAGCGACCAAAGTCAGTAGTGATAAGACGAAGCTTCTCTCCCGAGCCAAGGAACTGCTCTGCGAACTTGACTACTTCACGCCGAAACTTTCTTCGTCCATTCTCCGGAAATTTGAAAACAAATATGAATCTCTCGTCGAGCTGCTCGAAAAGGAGGTCGCCAAGAACAAAAAGGCAGAGAAAACTGCTGCTAAATCAACCTCGAAAAAGGACGGGAAGAAACGGAAGCGGGCGCGTTTATCGAGCGTAGATAGCAACGACAGCGAAGGCGGCGCGAAGGCCAAGATTGCATCTTCATCCTCTCACGCTTCAACGTCGTCGGTTTCATCGGACGAGGAGGAAGAGACAAACCACGTGAAGAAGAAGGCCGAGAAAAAGTCCAAGTCGGTAAAGAAGAAAAAGAAACAAGAAACCGAGGCCAACGCGAAACAGGCAGAGGGGCCGCTAGTATGCGACAAGTGCGACGGCGCGCACGAGACGCAGCGTTGCCCGCACTACAAGAAATCACGCGAGAAACACCCCGACGCGCAGCGACGCAAGGCTATTGCAGGGCTTGGCGGTGCGGGCGGAAATATGTTTGTCGCAGCCCAAGACGCACGCGTCTATCCACAACCTGGCGACGGGAGTTGCTTGTATCACTCCATGTTCCGCGGGCTTCGTGGCGAAGGCCCATCGTCAACTCACGCGTTGCGCCAGGCCCTCGCACGCTGGGTACGCAACAATGCCAACGTAAAGATTGCCGATACACCCGTCAATGAATGGGTCCGGTGGGACGCACAATGTTCTGTAGAGACATACTGCAGACGAATGCAGAGCTACGCGTGGGGAGGCGGCATTGAGATGGCGGCGTTTTCGCGACTTTTCGGCATCCAGGTGGACGTGTATGAGCGTTCGCGTGGTGGCTTCAAGCGCATTTCTTGCTTTCTCGCGCCGCGTGAACCAAAACGTTGCATCAGTGTACTCTACTGCGGAGGCATTCACTACGATGCGCTCGAGATTCATGGTGCCAAACAACGGATTTCGCCTTCTCTCTCCGTCGCGCGGGGGCCGAAAAAGGTGCTGCACAAGAAGAGCAAAAGCTTCAAGCTCGCCTCGCTGTCGGCTTCGCGTGGGGCCAAGGGTCTCAAGGCTCAATCTTTTATCGCTCGGCGCGATCGCGATAAGATGCGAGGCCTTTCTCGGGGCAAGCAGCGGAGGCGTGGCTGGTGATCCTTGGGGACATCTGACGGGTTGGGCGTTGATAGAAGAAAAGTGTAAACACGTGTAGTAGAGCATCATGCGTCTCTGTTTGTATACCAAAATCCTGCGGATCGATGGATCGATTATCTCCCACGATTTACGGTCGCGAGCACGGTCACCGTCGTCACGGGCCTCTCGCCAGCTCAGGGACCGTGCTCAGTCTGCTTGCGCACCTCCTTGGTGGCCCTTTTTGCCCTTTGCGTGCGAGTTTTCCAAACTGTCCGCCGGCAGCCATGTGGACCACCCACACGCAGAGAGGACAGGGAGCTAGCTAGCTGCACGGAGAGGGAGGAGAGAAAGAAAGGAAAGAAAGAAGGAAGCAAGGGGGAGGCGGAGAGAGGGACATTCGAGGAGGAAGTAAGACCACGTTGTCAGAAGAGCCGCCCTGAGCATGCGTGATGTCAAGGCTGGGAAACTCTTGTGAAGAAAAAAAGAGATGAAGTCAATGCAGGGTCCGATTCCCGTCAACAAAGTGAGCGATTTCGAGATGAGCCCTCTCGGGCCTGACGCGCAACAAGGGCAGAGCGCTATTATCTTACAGAAACAAACAACATACGTACATACCATGCTGCGAAGCGCCGTTCCGATAGCGGCGTGTCTGGTTCTGGTCAGCGCGAGCGGGGCGCATGCATCGCGCATCTTTGCGGCAGACGGCAACACTGTCGCGCTGGAAATCGAAACGACAAGATTGGAATTTAGCCCCGAGGTGTCAGACTTCAACGTGACGCTTGCAGCTTTCGATCTGGCGTGGTGCGAGCAAGGCTGCCAAGGCCCATCTGACGACGATCGAAACGCGTACTCTGCAAATGAAAATATGGCTTTGGTGCTCTCTAGTTTCGATTCGTCTTGCTTCTTTTGCGGCTACGCACGGCTTGCGCTCATGGCCGAACAAGTGGGCGGCGTAGCGCTCTTGCGTATCTCCTACGATCGAATTGGACACGAGTTTCTTGTGGTGCAAAATTATGATGTCTGGGAAGAGGCCCGCGCAAGCGGTATGATTGCGCTCGAATATTCGTCCGCGGTGACTTCATATCTTGAACCAGGGACAAAAGTATCGTTAACGAGCACACCCAGTACCTGGACCGCATATTACGCCTCGGGTCTCATCGCGTGTCAAGTCATTGTAACGATTGCAAATTTAGCCGTCGCGGGCGCGGGTGGCTTGCGACTGCGCGGTCAGCGTTTGGCCTCCAATGCAACAGCTTGCATTTCGCTCGAAATCGCTGCTTCGTTGCTGCGGGCAATCTATGCCATGGTGGACCCTGTATGGACACGCGGCGTCTTTACATACTCGCAGGGCCGCTTCCTGCTCACCATAAGTATGCCACTGAGCTGGCTAGGCTCGACAGTCATGTTTTTGGCATGGGACGATTTAACCCGCGCCACGCTCAAACTACGAGCTAACGAGACGGCAACGCTTTCGCAACGAGGTCGAATTCTCTTTGTCGCTTTTGCCATTTGCTTCTTTGTGGTCGATGTGAGCCTGACGGGAGTCGCCGCGTTCCAGGGTGTCGTCTTGGCAGAGTTGGGACCTCTCATAATTTCTCTGGTCAACTTTGGCGTCGCCGTGCTTTTTGTTGCAGCAGGATGGCGTTTCACGCGGGTCCTCCGTGCTGTCCGGCGTCGACTGGCAGAGACTACAGTTCTCAAGGACGAAACCCCAACAATGGGATTTCGCGCTCGAGCGCTGGAGCTCTGGCGATCCCAAGACGCCTCGCTACGCATGACGCGCAAACTACTAGGCTCCGCGCTCTTGATGGTTGTGTCATCCATTTCCATACTCTTGTCAGGGCATGATGTATCCTATTCGCCACCGGGCCGTGGATTTGTCTTTGTCACTACTTTTCTCACCCTGGCCGGCGAGTCTTACCTCAAGATCACTGCTTTTCGCTCCCCGCTTGCGCGGAAAAATCAGCTTAGGGCACGGCCGCGGCAAGAGCAGTCGGCATGCTCAAGGGATGCATCTGCAACGCGCTTCAATATGGCCCTTCCAAAGAGCAAGTCGCCGTCGGAAAATGTTGACGCCGACGATCACCTGCACGTGGTTTCAGTTGCCTAAGCTTTTGTAAATCTCTCTTAGCAAGTAGAAGCCAAAGTCACACAAAAAGGAAATATTATTGGCGACTTTCTATACTAGTCAACGCTCGGTGTGTGCAAGGTATAATGAGTGCTCACACTATTTAATTTTTTTTTTTTGGAGGGAAGAACGGCAAGTGCATTAGGCTTCATCCTCGTCCTCGGGCTCCTTCGCAGCCTTGCCTTCCATCTTAGAGGCAACCATCTGGGCAGCCTTTTGGGCGGCCTTGTCGGCAGCCTTGTCGGCAGCCTTTTCCGCAGCCCTCTCGGCAGCAGCCTGGGCGGCAGCCTCCGGGTCCTGGAGTTTTTCCATCATGCTCTGAATGCAGCCCATTGTCCTTTGCTTTTCGAAATTAGCGGTTTGCTCTACGTAGTCTTGCTGATTCTTGAGGTTCTTGTTTTGCTTTTGGTTCTCGAGGTTTCGGTTTTGCTTCAGCCAGCATTGCTGCGCGCCCACGACGCGTCCGCGTCGCCGCCACTCGATTCGCGAACGTGCCGCCGCGCAGGTCCAAATCGCGGGCCAGCACGCGCGACTTGAAGCGACTCTCAAGATTGATGCATCCAAGCACCCGCGCTAGGAAAGCATGCAAGCAAGTAAGCAAGAAAAACAAGCAAAGCAAGCCAAACACTGCACGTGCAAGAGAAAACCAAGAAAAGTACGCACTCGACCTTCAGCACACGTGGCCGCCGCGGTCGCCTTCACTCGCGCCTCGGGTAGGAGAGTATGCTGGACCTCGCGCGTCCAGGACACCGCGACTGTCCAATCCCACCAGGCCAACCGACCTAGCAAGCGGTTCGCGCAGCAGCCTCTTCCCTGTCAAGACGAGCTGGCCGCAGCCGCTTCACGGCACTTCGGTCCCAACCAGAAACCCAGCTGTCTCTGTCCCAGGCGTCCACCAATTACACCCCGCAAACCCCCGGGCCGCGCGTGCACGATTCATTGCCGTAGCGACAGACAGCGCTGTAGCATACATTCATGTCCGCACAGGCCGCGCGTCTCCGCAACGCCTTCTTCGCGCGCGTCGTCGCCGTCGCTGCCGGCACGTGCCGCGCCATGGACACTCGCCCTGCGTCCCTAGTGCTGTCATTACCGCCTCCGCTAAGACCGGCCGGCCAGGGATGCCCCTAAAGGGGGTGTGTACCGAGGTGGTACTTACGCGCTGCGCTGCTACAGCAGAGCACTCTTCGAGCGACCAGCTGCAGCGTGCTGGACGCCGCGAAGACGCGCCAGACTCAAGCCAAGTCAAGCCACTCCAAGCCAAGCCAAGCCACTTCCAAGCCAAGCCAAGCTAAGCCAAGCCACTCCAAGCCAGGTCAAGTCAAGTCAAGGCGGTGGCCGCCGCGGCCAGCGCAAAGCGCCTATCGTGCCAAGAACGGTACCTGGTTGGCTGCGGCTTAGTAGCGATGCCCTTCCTGCTAGGCACGCATTGACCTGACTCGGAGCTGCGCTGTGCTGCGCTGCGCTGTGCTGGGCTGTGCTGGGCTGTGCTGGATCTGGCAATGGCCCGGCTGGTGACCCAGTCGGCCAAGCGGACGGACGGTGCTCCGACAGAGGGTCGGCGAGGGCCTGCGAGGACAAAACGGCAAAAGGCGCTCGTGCGTGTCTGTCCATATGTGTGTGCACGGAGTGTGTGCGCACATGTGTATGGACTAGTGGCCCCGGGGGCCACAAGGCGATGCCAAAGAGAGAGGGAGAGAGAGTAGATCTTACATGGCGCTTATTGCTCTCTTGTCATCATCGACGCGTATAGGCCAATACATACTTTTTTTTTTCCCGAATACTATAGTGCAACTTCTTCGTCTCGTCTGCGACCTCATTATCGAAAACAGCGGCGGAGAAACTCATCGAAAAAGGCGTCCTCCTCGTACCACTTGCGGCGCACCGGCAGCGACTCCTCTTCGTTGAAAAGACCTGGACAAAAGCTCGGGGTGGCATCAATATACTCGCCAAAGTTTACATAGCTCGAGCGGTGCGTATCCGGCTCGTGGACCACAACAATGCGCTTGTTGGCACGACAAGCGCACTCAAGCTCCGCCTTGACAGCGTCGCTGGCAAAGACCCCGGCCGTCAAAATCAGCACATAGGTGCGCGCGCGACGGACGCCGTCAAGCATGGCCTCCTGGTTGAGCACAGCGCGATGCGCCTGGTCAAACCAGACTTTCAGACCGCGATTTTCCAGCTTGAGCCGCAACATGTCGGCCAAATCGCCCCCTGTTGACTGGATGTGACTCAAAAACACGTGCGTGTCTTCGCCACGAGCCAGCGCAGGAACGTCCGCGAATGCAGGGACCGACGGGCCATCTTCATCGGTGTCTAGCGCGCCAATCTTCTCCGTGAAAAAGGGCTCGAACTCGCTCACGGCGGCAACTTTGCGTTTCGGGCCGCGCAGACGTGCGTTCAGGCACCCTTCCTCGCGCTTCGCGACGATCTTAGCATACGCCACCGCGACCTGAGTCGTGGGGCTCACGAGCAACAGTTTCCATGGAAGACCACCGAAGACCGTCTCTGCCTGTTCCCGAAGCATGGAGACCAGAACTTTGATGACCATGGCAGGCCGTTCAGCGTTTTTGTCGACGCAGATCCGCACGACATCTCCGTCTACCGTGAGCAAAAAGTCGTTGATGCCAAAAGACAGCATGGCCTGCCGGCGTCCCAGTGCTGGCTTCATGGGCTCATCGTCGCCTGTTACCTCTGGCCGGACCGCGTACTTGGCGCATTGCGCAATCAGTCGGTGAAAGACTCCATTGGGCAAAAAGAAGCCGGAAAAATCAAGTTCGCACGAGAGCCCTGGCTCAAAATCCTCCGTTTTGACATCTTCCACAGCGTCCGACAGTAATCCAGAAATCAGATATGCGTCCGTCTTCTTGCCATCATCACCGTCATCTTCTTTGCCTCCGTCTTCGTCTTCGTCATCAAAGTGCCAAGGGCACAGCAACATGTTAGCGTCCATGAAACCAAGGAGATAATCGACTTCTTCGTCTTCCCAGAGCCATTTGAGAAGCTGCCGCGACGCGATCGCATGGTCATGCATTCGCTCAAAGGCTGGCATCAACTCAGCAGCTAAGAGCCTTGAATCGCGATAAAGACTTTGGGCATGCATGTCATCTGCAATGACGCGAGCGAGCTTGTCCAGAAGCCATTGTGGGTCGATCACCACTACACGTTTCAGTACCTCGGAACCTTCAAGATGTACAACCACGCCGAGGCCGTGAAAGTAAGAGAGCATCTCCTCAATGGCTGCGCGAGACTGTCCATATGCGGCACCACGTGCGACAACACTCTCAAAGGTGACAAAAGGCGTATCACTTTGAAGCAAGTCTTCGTGGATTTTCAGCCAGGCCAAGGGGACTTGCTCATGTACGTAACTCTGCGCCGCGGCCGTCTTGGCAATGGCAGCACGCAACGCCGCGGCACGATGCGGATCTGAGCTTCGATTGTTGATGGCAAAGAAGGAGCTCTCCGGAGACCTGACCAAGGTTCCGTGTATGTTGATGACCTTGCGATCTCCGAGCACATATTGTACCGCATGCAAGTCGTGCACCTCGTCTTTGTGTGTCCCCACCAAGAGAACCGGGGCACGAGGGGCATGAAGCTTGATGCTGTTGAGCCAAAAGCGCAAAAACTCAATGGCTTCGTCTTGCGTCGCCAGCTTGGCGTACTCATCGGGGAAAAGACCGTCTTTAAATTGCTCCTTGCCAATGATCTCGCGCATGTCAAAGACAACCAGGTAGAGACCCTTGTCCGTGAGAAAAATGTGATGAAGCGCGTAAAAGACCTGCTGGCCACCATAGTCCCATATTGTAAAGCTCACGTTACGGGTTGCTCCCGAATCCTGCAAAAGTGTTTGCTCTTCTGCGCTGACGGAAAATCGACGCGCTACGTCCTTGGGTGCAAGCAGCGGCTCTGGCGTTTCCGAGGCGCCGGCACTTTTGCGGGAACCAGATGGCGACAAGGGACGGTCAGTCGCCTCATCCCCGGTACTTTGGCCCGACGTCGACGCGGAGAGCTCTTGTCCCTTGCGTGCTGCAGCCACGAGACGTTGCGTCGCTGCATACCGGACCTGCGCATCGAATTCGCCATGATCTGATTCAAGAGGGTGCCAGTCTTGCGCGCGCGTGCGATGAATGTCAGCCACTTCGGTCGAGAGATGCTCGACATGTGACGCCTGTCCAAGAAGGGAGCGCACCGTCGAAGTCTTGCCAGCTGCACCCCGCCCAACCACCATTAGCTTGGCGCGTCCCCAGGCGTGCGCATCGCCCTGTGTAATAGCAGCGCTCACCGCTTCGAGCCATGCGGCCGAATCCACAGAGAGCCCTTCTTTACCTAAATCTGAGACAGGTACACGCGGTGGAGATGCCACTTCGTTGCGCTTAAGAGCGTTGTGAATTCGAGAAAGGAGGCCTTGATCCTTGATATTATTGTACCGGAGACTGCGTACGGATGCAGGGCGTTATTATTATTGTTCCCGGGGGGAAATGGTCAAGGTCCAGTTCCAGCTCGTTCCCGTTAGTCACGATGTTTTGACGCAACTGTTCAGAGTACGGATAGTAGACTTACTAGAGGACTTGAAGTGAAACATTTTGTCCAAGCGCCTTGGACAGAGCTTGTGCTCCTACATCTCCAATTTTGTTGTACTGGAGGCTACAGAGTTCATATTCCAGAGTGTGGCACAAAAAAATGAATCGAAGTGAGCAATTCGTTGTTGTGGTTGTTAATGTTGTTGCTGCATGCAGTCAAACTTCAACAAAACGTACTCAACCTCGTGTAGATTGGAGCTCTCTTCAATGAAATCTGCTAGTGCGCTCGCTCCCTCATCGCCAACGCTATTGTCACCGAGACTTTTCGTTTCCGATTGAGATTACAGAAAAGAGAGCATGTCAGAGACTGTATAAGATCGTGTTTGTAAATTGCAACATACTTGAGAGCCTGCAGAGAAGTGTTTTGCTTCAGCGCTGCTGCTAAGGCCTTGGTTCCCTCGTCGCCAAGATTATTACTGTTGAGGCTATTTCCAGCACAGAGGCACACGACAATCATCTTTGCGTTAGCCAAGACAAAGAGTGGATCCCTGCGAAATGGGTGACATAACTTACGTGAGCACTTGCAAAGAACTGGAAGGTTGACCGAGCGCCCTGGACAGCGCCACGGCACCTCTATCACCGATGTTATTGAGGCGCAGACTATCGATTCGAGGTCAGTAAAAAACGAGTGTTCCACGCCGTAATGCTGTCAAAAAAATCAAACGTACTCGAGATTCTGCAATGAGGTGTTGTGTATGAGTGCGTCGGCTAAGGCTTTTGCGCCCTCTGGTCCAAGGCTGTTTTTCCAGAGACTGTGTCCTCGCGAGCGACATGAGTTAGCTGGAGGTTCACTTCACATCAGGTGAGCGATTAATTAAAAATAGAAAAGAATGAAGAGTGTTATCTCGTCCGACACCTACTTGAGATCCAGCAAAGAGACGTTCACTTTTAATGCCTCGGCGAGAGCCAAGGTCCCTTGGATGCCAATATTGTTACTGTTACCTCCAAGCCTGTACGCGTCAATCATTTGTGGTGAGCATGAATTTTTCCATCGCGAAACGAATGTGCGTATGTGTTAAAGAGAGACGATGTAACGTACGAAATCGCCTTGAGCTCTGATGTTTTTTTCAAGGCCAGGGCCAGCGTCTGGACACCTGCGTCGCCAAGACCTGCATTTTGAAGGCTGGTAAAGTTCTCCGTCAAAGTCAACATAATTACTCTTCTCGTGTTCCTCGCGTGCAATACCAAAAGTATACGCGCGCACCGCAGTGACAGTCGCGCAGGCCGCCCGTCTCTCCTCGAAAACGTACTCGACTCTGTCTGCGTTTCTCTCGACCTTCTGCAGCGCGGACGCTACGGCGTCTTTGCCTTCGGCCATCGTTTGTCGGCCTCGTCCTCCTCGCGCAGCTACCGAGCGAGCTCACGTTGCCGAGGGAGGCCAGGGTCGCGCGCGAACAACACGCTGTCGCACGCGCAGACTCGCGCGTCGCGGGGCCCTCGCGCGCGGAGAAGATCTCACTCGCGACGCTTCGTTTGCGAGCCTTGCGGCTTTGTCTCAGACAACTTGGAGTCTATGTGAGACGAAAAAGACGTCTTGCCATAGGCTGTCTTGCCAGCTAAGCTGCTCGGACGATACTCGTCCTCGAGCTCGTCGGTTTGCGGCGTCCACTACTTACTGGCAAGCTCCCTCGAGCCCAGCCGACGGAGAGCGAGCCAGCTCGGGCGGTCCATCATCGTTCATCGAGCTGAGGCCTGCGGCAGGCGCAGGAGGATGTCGAGAAGGGGTCGATACGAAAGGGTTTTCAGCGTGAGAGTAACCCGTCACAAGGACGTGATGACATGCAGTATTTCGGACCTCAATAAGTGACATCCATTTCGACTTGCTCCACCTTCAAACCTCTGGCCTCGCCATTGCTTTGCGCAAAAGACTTCGCCCGCCGGTGGAGTTTGGGCCGCATGCTGGAAAGAGTACGTACTAGTAGTGAGAGTGTGCACACCGACAAAGATTCGATAGGCCCAACGAGGGAAAGTTTTTGCTTTTCACACTCTCATCCCGTCAGCACAGAAAGCAAACACGCAAAGCCGTGGAGCATCGGTGCGACGTGCCGTGGAGCGACGAGATCGAGGCAAGGGGAGCTCAGCAGGGTTCTTGCTGTGCCCTTGACGAGCTAAGAGCGAATGAAAAGAATGACCATGGGACCGTGGCAGCTTCGAGTCGTCTTGGCGACTTTTCTGGCGGCGAGCTGGGCCTTTACCTTGTCGCAAGCGGCGTGCTCTTGCGAGCCGACGCCGTGCACTGCTGCGAGCACGACATATCTTGACTGCTCGGGCTCGGCGGCGACAAGTCTCGATGATTTGTCTCCTCCCGTCGAGGAGCTGACCAACCTCCTCTACTTGTAAGCGGCGACATGCTTTTCTTCTGTTGAAACCTGCGCAAAACTTTGATCACTAATTAATGTGCCGACGTGCCCACAGACAATTTAATGCTGCACAGCTAACCGAAATTCCGGAAAGTGTCTTTCGCTTATCATCGCTGCGAACTTTGTACGTCTTTTTCCTTTTCGAAGTATGGTATGACTCGGATGGATGTAACATTATCATGTGAAGAAAAAGAGCCGAAACTGACGCCTGTACATTAGAGGCCTCGCAGCTAATCAGATTGGCTCACTTTCTCCCGAAATCGGCAACCTTACCCTTCTCTCTAATCTGTATGTTGAGCAAGCCGTATGGCTTTTGGTGCTGCATGCAGCGCCTCGATTCCGCTATCGATTTGAAGCGGACGCAGAAACCTCGCTCACAATCGGGTTAGCTCGCTCCCTGCAGAAATTGGTAACCTCACGAGCTTGCGCTCTCTGTAAGTTTTGCAAAAAGTTATTGCAAGGCATGGAGCGTTTGCACAACGTCGTCTTGCTAACACCCGGCACACAGCTTTCTCACCGGCAACATCCTCAGCTCGATCCCTCAGAGCATCACGGGGCTCACTGACCTATACTCATTGTGCGTTAATTTGATCCATTCTGCACAACGCTCAGCATATCCAAAGACTCACAAAACACCACCATGAATGCAGGGAGCTCAACTTTAACGATTTCGAGACAGTGCCTGGTGAAGTTTTGGCGCTTTCTCGGTTGACTTGGCTGTAAGTTTTAGTGCTTGCAAAGCGAACCTCGTCAAGGACCGCGATTTGCGTCTCACACAAAGATGCTTTTGCGTTGTGACGACAGGAACATGAACAACAACAAGCTCGTTGCGCTGCCCGCCAACATCGGAGACTACCTCTACCTTTCGAAGCTGTACGTTTGGGGAAAACTAGCGGTAGAGCGGGTGCGTCCGTCTGCGTACTATTCAGACCGCTGACGACTTAGCAGGGATCTCGAAGGAAACAAAATTGCTTTGTTGCCAGAGAGCATCAGTTCCTTTACTAATCTACGAACTTTGTAAGTGTTGAGTGGCCGGCTGGTGACGACCAAGACCTGGTACACAAAAGGCAACAATGCTAATAACGCGCTTTCTTCGCAGGGCACTCGCCTCGAACCAGCTGACTTCGATACCGAGTTCCATCACAAACTTTACGTGGCTTACTCACATGTACGTGTGTGCTGACATGAGTCAGCAATGTTCTTGTTTTCTAAGAAGGTATTCTGACTGTAGAAAAAACTGGGCACAGGACTCTCGCGTCAAATCAACTCACTGCGCTACCCGAGAAAATCGGCGATCTGTCGCGGTTGACATCACTGTAAGTGGCTATAAAACCTTTGAATGACATGAGACCTGTCGTACTGATTGATAATCCAGATCGTTGGAGTCAAACGCTCTTGGCTCCGTTCCCGAGTCGATTGGCAGTCTGTCACTTCTCACTTCGTTGTACGTTCGCTTTTGGTTTTTTGGTCGGCGCAACAGTAAGGCAAATCGAACCTAACGATAAAACATGCCTCTTTCAAGATCGCTGGCATCAAATCAGCTGACGGCCCTTCCGAGCCGCTTTTACCGACTGTATTCGTTACGTTGGCTGTAAGTTATCTTGACGGTGACGGTGTGAGCAATGCAGCAGCAGCAGCAGCAGCAGCAGCAGCAGCAGCAGCAGCAGCAGCAGCAGCAGCAGCAGCAGCAGCAGCAGCAGCAGCAGCAGCAGCAGCAGCAGCAGCAGCAGCAGCAGCAGCAGCAGCAGCAGCAGCAGCAGCAGCAGCAGCAGCAGCAGCAGCAGCAGCAGCAGCAGCAGCAGCAGCAGCAGCAGCAGCAGCAGCAGCAGCAGCAGCAGCAGCAGCAGCAGCAGCAGCAGCAGCAGCAGCAGCAGCAGCAGCAGCAGCAGCAGCAGCAGCAGCAGCAGCAGCAGCAGCAGCAGCAGCAGCAGCAGCAGCAGCAGCAGCAGCAGCAGCAGCAGCAGCAGCAGCAGCAGCAGCAGCAGCAGCAGCAGCAGCAGCAGCAGCAGCAGCAGCAGCAGCAGCAGCAGCAGCAGCAGCAGCAGCAGCAGCAGCAGCAGCAGCAGCAGCAGCAGCAGCAGCAGCAGCAGCAGCAGCAGCAGCAGCAGCAGCAGCAGCAGCAGCAGCAGCAGCAGCAGCAGCAGCAGCAGCAGCAGCAGCATCAACAATAATCACATATATTGACAGACAGGAAAATGCATGCTTGCTTGCATGTTCAAGGTCGCTCAACGTGAATAAGTTCTCTGTGCTCCCCGATACATTGCCTAGCGCCCTGTCCCACCTGTACGTTAGACCTGTCTCAAACGAACAAACGACGGTCGTCCTTCTCACAACATAAATACACAGTTCTTGCAGCTCGAACCAGATGACCTCCGTACCTGCCTATTTGTGGTACCTCCGAGGTCTTTACCATCTGTACGTTTCAAGAAAACGAATGGAAATTGAGTGCTTGTGTTCCAACTGACCTCTTCTATCTGCGACAGAGATCTGCACAACAACTTGCTGAGTAGACTTCCTGAATCAATTACCTTGTTGACGAGGCTGCAAAGTCTCGATCTCGCTTCAAACCCGATCGAGACGCTTCCGTGCGCAGTGCAAAATATGACGCGTCTCACGAGCATGTAAGTTAGGGCTTGTTCTTCTCGTTCTTCTTCTCCTTTATGATTCTGACCCAGTGTTGTGTTTCTGTGATACGACCCAGCAATGTGACAAGCGAGGACTTTGCGTACGACTGTACAACCTCAAGCACAGAGGCAAAATCCGACAGTCTGGCCCTCTACGCGGTCGCCGGCCCAGCTGGTGCCTTTGTTCTCTTTGTCGTGGTTTTTCTTGGGCTCTACCTGCTACATAAGAAGCGCAAGGCGCAGTCTGGCGCAATGCGCACCCAAACAGGCAGTCCTCGACCCATGAGAAGCGGCCTGATGACTCGAGCACAGGCACAGCAGCAAACTTCGGCGAAGGGCCTTCCTGTCGCCCTTCCGGTCGCCGAGCCCGTATCGGATGAGGAAGACCTTTTCTACTAGGGCCTAGTAGTCTGAAGAGGGTTGTCAAACTACATTCTTCGTCAAGCCACAATGCCGTCGCTATCGTCGTCGTCGTCGTCGTCGTCGTCGTCTTCATCGTGTCTCCCTGCTCGGACCTTTTGATCGCCGGCCAAATCAACAATAAAACATCATGTTTGTTTCCTTTCTTTCCCCCACTCAGCTGTTCCCGTCTTCTTAGAACAAGCAACCAACCGTGGTCGCCGATGTGCATGTCCTGCTCGCTGCAGCCGGCACCAATTGAATGCAGCTGCAGGCTGGGGCCTGCGCCATCCGCCACCGCTCGCGCGCGCCTGTGCGCTGGCGTGTGTAGGAAACAAAGCTCGCAACCAAGTGCATGGTGGTAAGTTTGCCTCTCCAAGCCGCTTATCAAATCCGGCGCGACTGCTTCTCTCGCGCCTGCCTTTTCGCACTTTCATACTTTCTCTTTTTCCAAACGTCGGCCCTGGCCGTCGCACCACTTCCGACAAGCACAAGCAGGCAAGCAAGCAAGCGAGCAAGATTAGCTCGCAAGCTAGCTCCAGCTTCCTTCCGCGCAGGCCTGCGCGCAAGCTAGCTGTTCGCCTGCGCGAGCTACGTTCGGGCGTGCGGCCTCGCCGCGCCTCGCCCGTCGCAGCTCGCAGCTCGCAGCTCGCCTCTCGCATCCCATCCCGTCGAACCGCAGCGCGCGGTCCACGTCCACCCGCGCAAGCCAGCGCTGCGGCCGGAGCGAGCCACCGCGGCCGCGCGAGGTCCCTCTCTCCCCGTCCGTGTCTCGTGCGTGTGTCTTGCGTCTGTGTCTCGGTCGCTTCCGCGCGTGAAAAAAGCGCCGGTCTTTCTGCACGTGCCGCGGCGCCGCGTGCACGCCGCGGCCGCGCTCTCCCTTCCGCGCCGCGGCCGCCGCC
>KN805434.1:137753-178493 GCA_000818945.1 Schizochytrium sp. CCTCC M209059
GGTATGTATGGGCGGCGAGCGGCGGCGGCGGTGGGTGCCGTCGGGCGAGCGGGCGTCGCTCGGCGAGCGGGCGTCGCTCGGCGAGCGGCATAGGGCGGCACGCGCTGCATCGGCACGCGCCGCACCCGCTCTCTCGGCCTCCCAGCTAGCTGCCAGCTGCCGCCTCTTCTGCTGCGCGGGCGCTCGCCGCGGCTGCCCGAGGACGGCGCGGCGAGGGCGGGCGCGCAGGAGAAGCGCGGGGAATTGCGTCGAGTTCCCCAAGTCGTCCTCTGGGCCGAGGAGAAGCACGAGGAGGAGCACGAGGAGCGAGGGCGGGTCGAAAGCTCACGCGGGCTCACACTGTCAGTCAGTCAATCCCAACCTCGCGCCGCGGCTGAAATCTCGGTCGAAAGCAGCGCTGCTCTTCGCTGCGCGAGACAGACCTCGCTCTCGGGAGGAGCGACGGGCTGCGCGCGAGCGGCGGCGCGGACGCGCGGACGCTCGAGCTCTCGAAGTTCGCCTCCATTCGTTCGATCCGGAGCGCGCTTCGGGCAGGCGCCGAACAGTTGTTGGAGAGAGCTGGGGCGATGAAGTCGCCGCAGGCGTGGCTTGGGCGATGGGCCGTGGCCGTGCTCGTCGTGGCCGCTCTGCGGCTGGCGGACGCCGCCTGCGTCTGCGATACCTCGCCGTGCTCTGCGCAGACGACGACGCTCGAGTGCGCCTCGTCGGATGACCTTGCTGACCTCTCGCCCTCGCTAGAGAACTTGTCGGCCTTGCGAGTCATGTAAGTAGTCGTGTGCCGCCCTCTTGATATCTACTACTTTACGAACAGAAGGGAAATGGAGGGAAGAATAGGAGAGAAACGCAAGCCGCTAACTTCTTTTGATCAACGATGAACGCAGCACGATTGGCGAAGGATCCCTTGCCACCTTTCCGGCGGCCATTTATGGCTTGACTCAGGTTACTTCGCTGTAAGTTGCCCTCGTGAGATCCCATCGCTTCTGCTTTCGTACTCACAAGGTGACTGCGCGAAGACAAATAAACGGAAATCCATTTGACACCATCACCGAGGATCTTTCGGGTCTCACCGGTCTGCGAACGCTGTACGTGTTACCGATCTATACCGAAGGTAAAAGACAGTCTTTGATCTCAATTATACTTACTATACCTTCTCACAGAAATCTCGCGTCTAATCAGCTCACTGCACTCCCGGACAGCCTCGGGTCCTTTACGTGGCTTGACATAATGTACGTCGTTTATCTTGCGTACTTGAGCGAACAAAGAGCATCTAACATTACAAACACAGTGATTTGCACGGGAACGAGATAACCTCCATCCCCACTAGCATTTCCGGCCTCTCACAGCTGACTTCACTGTACGTGACTGTCACCAATCGTACTGGCCTGACGCACAGCTAACGGTTCATGCCTTTTTGACGCGCAGGGACATGAGCGATAACGCACTCATCTCGATTCCAGCCAGTGTCTCGAGTATGACAGGTTTGCGAATTCTGTACGTTTCTCAGAAAACAATCCAGCCACGGACAAAAGCATTGTCGTGAGACATCTGACATCATCTTCGATTTGTTTTCGTAGATCTCTCGCCTACAATCAGCTCACAGCTCTCAATTCAGGGCTCGGAAGCGCCACGAATTTGCGAGAATTGTACGTTTTACACACACGCGAATCTCTCTCTCGACACACGAGGCGGGCGACTGTCTAACAACTGCAATGGAATTGATTCTAATCAATTGAGATGGCTCGTGAAACAGGGATATCTCGGGCAATCAGCTTTCCTCGCTCCCAACAAGCATCAGCGGCTTGAGATTTCTCAAAGAACTGTACGTGGTAACGGCCGTTTAGGAACGCCTAAGACCTAGTGAGAAGACAACGTTGCATCGATTCTAACACCGCGCTCCTTTCACATTCGAAATTAGGTCTCTCTCAAACAATACGTTTACCTCATTCCCGACGGCTGCGGCCAGCATCTCGTCTCTATCTACTCTGTAAGTACTCTTGTGGCGTGCGCGCAGATATCTACGCCCAATGCTGACCTTACTGCCACAGAGACTTGACTGCAAACGCGATCCCCACAGTTCCGAATGCCATCAGCACTCTGTCCCGTCTCACATCGCTGTACGTTCTATCTGGTGTTCGGGGTAAAGAATTTGTTCACTCCTCATTGGTGCGCGTGAAGCTAACGCCTGGTTTGATTTTGCATTCACAGGACTTTGGCTTCGAATCAGATCACCTCAATTTCGGGTAGCATTAGTAGACTTGGTGCGCTCGAGCAATTGTACGTTTGTGAAGAAGCTTCGTCGGCGCGTGGGGGACAAGTTCTTGACGACTCATGAAAATTGAAATCATTTCGCAGCGACCTCGCCGTGAATGGACTAACTTCGCTCCCCAACGCGATTGGCCAGCTTTCGAGTCTGGTGCTTTTGTAAGTTGGTTGTTCCTTGAGATTCTTTTGCTTTTGAGAGCAAGCGCACATAACTAACATTGTCTCGATCTTCGGTAGTGATTTGTCGAGAAACCAGCTCGAGTCGCTTCCTGCAGCCATTAGCGGACTGACGGCTCTCACTTCACTGTAAGTAGTGACCCATCCCTTTGCTGATCTGAGTTGGTCTTGACTCGAAAAGCTAACTACTCTGCTCTCTGTCTCTCTGTCCGTCTGTAAAAAGTTCTCTCGCCTCAAACCAACTTAGCGCGCTCCCGTCTTCTACCAGCGGCCTTGGTGGAGTTCTCGGTGGGCTCGGTGGTATTCTGGACGATGAGGACGAAGTGGATGCCACCGCTGAGAATGTGGGGAATTTGAAAGTTCTGTACGTGGGCCTTTAGTTCTACATTTTCGTCGACGAGGTTGATTGCTCGGCCCTTCAACAAGCTAACAGAATTCACTTGCGATGGCACAGCGACCTCAGCTCCAACAACTTTACTTCCTTTCCCGACGAACTCGTCAGTCTCATGGCTCTCACCTCATTGTACGTTAGTTATCCTTGTGATCGCAAGATTCCGATTAGTGCGCCGTCGACTGACTTCGTTCTGCGTGCTATAGGAATTTCTCCGCGAATGGGTTTGATCATGTTCCAGAAACGATTGGCAACTTGACGTTGCTGCGTGAAGCGTACGTTACTGCGCGTGGCCCCTTTCTGTCTCACGTAAACCGAGTCAGTTCCTGGCACTGACCACATTTTCCGTTTTCCCCTTCACAATGTACAGAGACTTTGCCTCAAACGAACTCACGCTTCTTCCCGAGGCGATTGGCAGATTGACATGGCTCACCTCACTGTAAGTTGCATTCTCTCCGTGAAAATTTGACTTGTTATGCGTTTTGTTTACTAACCGTTGCAGGCCCGATGAATCTGATGAATAAACTTTTCAGAAACCTTGCGTCGAATTTGCTCGGCTCTATCCCCGATACATTTTCGGCGTTGACAGTGTTGAGCACTCTGTAAGTGACTTTGGAGCAAAAGCGGACGTGTGTACGTAAGCAAAGCTGACGTTAAACTCTGATGCTGCATAAATTGTCATAGTTCGATCGCCTCCAACGAACTATGTACTCTTCCCACAGATTTCGGCGATCTCAGAAACCTGTATGACCTGTACGTTGATGCGCGCGTAAAGACCTGGGGAGGTGCATTTGCGACTAACACGACCACAGAGACCTGCAGGACAACCAGATCAGTTCTCTTCCGGAGAGTTGCGGGGATCTTGTGGCTCTGACTCGACTGTACGTTTTGTTGCTCTTTGCATTTTTTTCGTCAATGACGATCTATCTTTCGTTTGTTTACTCACTCGGTCGAGAGCAAACAGCGATCTTTCTGATAACCCGATCACCACGCTCCCTTGCTCTATGGAAGAGCTCACGTTTTCGCTGTACGTTTCTTCATCCTCACATTGTTCACCTCTTTTCAGACTGCTGACGCATTTAAATCCACAACAGTGAGTCTGATGCCGCTTTGGATTTTGATTGCCCGGAGAGCGGCGATGGCGACGGCAGCAATGGCGGCGATGATGGAAGTGACGGTACCGGCGAGGATAACGACAGTGGGGGTGACGACAACAGCGGCACCGATGACAACGACAGCAGCAACGACGGCGACGAGACAGCCGAGTTTCCTCTCTATCCAGTTGTCGGCGGAGCTGCTGGAGGTGTTGCTCTTCTTGGTGTCAGTATTGCGGGCACGGTGTGGTTTCGGAGACGCCGACATATTGCTGCTGCGTCGCGAGCAAGCGGTGATGCTGGATTCTATGGGCAAGAGGCCCAGCCCGTCAGTGGGACGCTTTTGCTCCCGGCAAAGAATGTGGCCATTGCAGATGCGCAGCCTTGGTATCCTCCGGCGATCGCCGTCGCTTTGTCTCTCGACGACGAAGAGATGGAGGAAGAGGAGGACGACAACGATGCCGACCACAGCGTGGACGCCAACCCAGAAAACCGCAATTAAGTCCGTGTCAGCAAGACAAGGAGGGCGCCATTATTTCGTCCACCATTCTGTTTTTGCGATATCATCCTCTGGGCTCAATCCGAGTCGCTTGTTAGAGCTGAGCCACTCATTCATTCATTCATGTTCTTCTTCTTCTTCTTCTTCTTCTTCTTCTTTCCAGGCTTCAAGTTCGTAGATCTTGCTTTCGAAATCTACCAGCTCGCCAGGCCTAATGAAGAATAACGTCAACTCTTGGCTAGGCCTATACGTACCACCTCTTGCACGCTGCGTCACCCACAAGCGCTCTCTTCCATCTCTCTGCAGCTTCACGACAAGACGAGCGACTGCACCTCATCACCATCACCACCATCCCTGCTTTGTCCTGCCCTTCCCACCGGCCAGGCCTGGCCAGGTCGCAGTCGCAGTCGCAGTCGCACGCGCCTCGGTCTCCAACGTCGCAGAAAGGTCGAGGTGGAGATCGCTGGGAGCAGACATGGTGGTAGTGGTGGTAGTGGTGGTAGTGGTGGTGGTGGTGGTGCGACGACAGCAGGTCGGAGACGCCGTCGCGACGACACCTCCGCGGAGGACCCGCCTTCCTTGACCTCCATCACCGCGATCATGACGACGGCAATGATGAGATGATGGCCTCAGGCTGCTGAGGTACGTATGTATGTCCAAGACGCACCTGCCTGGCGCCTCGAGGCGTGACCACCTCGGCAGTGGATTGATTCCTCCTCGTCGGGGGCCGCCTCGATTCCTACCGTACCGTCTAACTGGCCCCTACGCCTGCCCCCGCGTGCACGCGCGTGTGCACGCGCTTGCTAGTCCAAGCTCGCCCTCTCGAGGCCCCGCCCGTTCGTTCGCCCCACGTGGCGGCGGCGGCGGCGCGGGCCCGTCCTGTCTGGACGCGCCTGCCCCGCGGCCCCCGCGGCCGCCCCGGGACGCGCGTCGCGCCCCCTCACGGCCGCGGCGGCCGCGCCGGACGGGTCGCGGCGCCAGAAGGGAGGAAGGAGCAGGAGAAAAAGGTAAAAAGCACGTGCACGCACGCTCGCGCTCAGCCCTAGGGGCTCCTAGCGCGCGGCTACGCAGCTGGCTCCCGCGTGTGCGCCGGGCCGTAGCGTTCCTGAAGGTTCTTCCGGGCTGGAAGTAGGGCGGCCGGCTTGCGCTTCTCGAGGGAGGGCAATCGATTGATTGATTGATCGAGACGACTGATCGCCCGCGCATGGACAAGCAGGCAAACCTGCAAGACAAGGCAAGGCAAGGCAAGGCAAAGGCGAGGCGAGGCGAGGCGAGGCGACGCACGCAGACCTGCTCCGCACGTGGACCGGCGCCGAGGTTGGCTGGCGAGCTGGCGTACGTGCGTTCGTTCGGTTGTTCTCGCTGTGACAGGCGGATATCCACTCAAAGACCGACCGGACGCGCAGCGCGCTCGATCTTAAGGAAAGATGGCCGATGACGACGGCGGCAAGCCCAAGTCGCTCTATGTGCTGTCGGCGTTCTCGTACATTACCATTGTGGCGGCTATTCTGAATGGCGTGGGATACGGTCTGGGTCTCGCTGGCGCGGCGAGACTGTTCTCGTCGGACGCTGGCGAGGCCTGGTTCCTCTTTTTGCTCAACTTGTACGGCCTGCTGTTTGCGATTTCGCTCTTCTTTATCGAGATCCGCTTCAAGGACTTTTATGTGCACTTCCCGGGCTTCAAGTTCTGGGTTGTCCGCGGGTTGTACATTGTCTTTATTGGCATTCTCAGTCTTGCTGTCAACAGCAACACGAACCCCTTTGATGCCGGAACGACCGGCTACGACTTTTGGGAGACCATGCGCAAGGCCTTTGCCTACGCCCTCGTCGCCATTGGTCTTCTGTACATTCTCGGCGAGATCCTCTGCGTGCGCAAGCACATGCAGAACGTCAAGTCCAAATACGTCGAGGACGGCAAGCTCATTGAGTCTAGCCTGGTGTAAGTCTTTGCCACGATGCTTGGGGCAACTCAGGGCTGAGCGACAACTCTCCTTTCGACTGCAGCAGCAGCAGAAGCAGCAGCAGCAGCAGCAGCATCTATCCTCTACCGCAGCGCGGCATCTCTAGCCCACGCTTGCTCACTTGCAAACGAGCTCACCTTCTCCTTTTCTGATGTCCGAGGTCGAATCAATTAAAATCTTTCTGTGTGCCATTTTGCTTGCTTGCTTGCTTGCTTGCTTGCTTTCATCTTTTCCAAGACAATCCCTGGCAAACCCGGAGCCTTGATTTAAGATATCTTACGGTGGCAGTTAGTCCATTGCATAGTATTTGTAGTACGTACTAGGCACACGCCTGAAAGAACCGACTCGGAACCAACCTGCCATCGAGCAGATTGTAAATCGACATTGACAACAATCACACACCACCCACGTCAGGCTTCGGTTCGCCTCGAAGCTTCCCTACGGAAACGTTGCGCTAGGCGTCGATCCGTCTTGCAGAGCTTGCGGCAGAGAGTATTTGGCAGGCGCAAGTCGTCGACGGTCGTCGATAAGGCAGGCCTTCAATCATCATGGCAACGCCCCTTGGGGAGCTGCTCAAGGCGGCTTGCAAGGACCTCGACCCCGAGTGCGTCGAAGCAGAGTATGAGTTGCTCGGCGCAGGGTCGCCCTTTAGAGAGGACTCTTCTGGTCGCAGAAGCCACAAAATGATGATGCGCGAGGGTCTTTGCAGCGTTGCAGACGCGCACTCCAACGAGAACCGCTTTTGCAATATTTTACCCTTTGACGCGTGCCTTGCTCCTACGGGCGAAGAGAACACCTTTGCGAACGCATCCTTGGTTTCACCGCTTTCGAGTCGCTTCATTATTGCTCAAGGTCCTCTTGAGCGACCTGATACGCGACACGCGTTCTGGAAAGTTGCCATCGAAAACGGTGTAACCCTCATGGTTAACCTTGCGCCCATCCCACGTGAATGCGCCGACTATGTATCTCCAGGAACGTACGAAGACGTAAATGTTGAGGTTGTTGCCGAAGAAGTGGACCAGGAGTTTGGAGGAGATGTCGTCGTGCGGAAACTTTGCGTCACAAAAGCCGATGTGGGACCTACTCTCATCTCGCACGTTCAATTCAACGCGTGGCCCAATTATGGTACGCCAGAGTCCATGGCGCCCACGACACGTGTCGTAGCACGCGCTCTGGAAGCGCCAGGCCTCGTTATGGTCAATTGTAGCGGTGGTGTCGGTCGGTCAGGCACATTTGTCTCTACGCTCGCAGTTCTTTCGCATTTACGCAAGGAGCAACAAGCGGGAAATCTTGACAGATTCATGTCTGGGGATGACGCTGCCAAGAATAGTGCTTCGTTTGGATCATATCTTGTCTCCACTGTAAAGTCTGCGATCGAGACAATTCGTGAGCAGCGACATCCCTGGATGGTCGAGGGTGCGCACCAGTATGCCTTGATCTTTCAGATTTTGCATGCCGTTGCAGATGATTTTTAGCCATTCCTTTTGAGATAATAACAAAATTTTGTACTTATTCAAGCGTGAACAACGTTCCTTTTTCGGGAAACACTTTCACCGCCTTGCGTTCGTCACAATCTCTCCTCGGCGCGCCCGAACGTCATTTTTTTTATTCCAAGAAAAGTCACGACTCGAAGACTGTTCGGTTACGCTGCACTTTACTTTCGACGTCCCCCCTCCACATGTTTGCCTCGCCTTCCATTGTCATAAGGTCTAGCGGACCAGGATCTCCTTGCAGGCCTTGGTCATGCATGCCATCTCATCTCATTTCACCATTGACACCATTCGCTATCATCGCCAAAAAAAATCGGAGAGAGAAAAAGAAAGCAAAACACCAAGAAAGCCTGCAACATGCTGCGCGCGGCGGACTTTCACGCCCGCGCCTGGGGACGTGGCATCGCGCGGCGTCTAGCGTCGAGCTCGACGCAGCGCGAGTCTAGCGGGCCGAAGCTGGAGTTGCCATGGGAGGCTAACCAGGGTTCGTGGTCGCTGCGCGACAAACTCCTCGCGCAAGCACCGGAGAGCGAGGGGGGTGCGCGGCTCACGGAAAGGAGACTTGAGGAGCTCGCAGACCTCGCGAACCTTGGTCTCCCTCGCGAGACGGCCCAGCGCGAGAAGCTGTTGCAAGACCTCGAGGCCGTTCTGCGTTTTGGCGACCTTGTCACCGAGGCCGAAGCTGCTCGGCGCAACGAGGGCACTCCTTTGGAGCAGCGGGACCTCGAACTCACGCCCTTGCGCGAGGATCAGGTTTCCGAGGGCGACAACAAGGAAGCATTACTGTCTAATGCCGAGCGCTCTGAAGATGGCCATTTTGTGGTCTACCAAAAGAGACCATAGTCTTGCGCTTTCCAAGGCGCGACACTTGGGATGAATTCTGCAATGATGCAATGACCATACAACCTTTCCCATTTTGTAAAAGCGAAAGTTAGGTGACAAGCTGGCTTGGTGAAAGACGACCTCCTGTGATTTTGCAGCGCAGAACTTTGCTCACTTTCTGAACGTATGAGCCTTGGTTAAAGCATCTCTTGATGGGCATTCTCCACTTCCACAGTGTATCGTATCAAGCTTGCGCACGTGAAACCTCATGCCTGCTATGGACTGTTCGTAAAAGGAAGCACTCGTTAAAGAAGTCCACATAAATTAAATTGTTTGTTCACGGGTAAGAAGGCATGCACGTCTGATCTTCATTTACTATACTCTTTGTCGAAAAATATTCACGTACACGAAAGCATTCATATCTTATATGTTTGTAAATCATCATCAAAATCAGGTCGACTTCCAGCGCCCATGCCAGAAGGATCGATGCTTTGTTGAGTAATGCGCGCAAGAACTTGGCGCTTTTCAAAATTGTTCACACTCACATCTGAATGGCGGGTCCAGGATAAAACGATGGATCAATAGATCGAGCAATAAAGGCAACCGCAATACCAGCTCCGAACATAAAGGGAACAGCAAGAAAGCTGTGAAGCATCATCACAGCCATACCTGAAAGTCCATGCCCAGAGGTGCAGCCAGCGCCCATGCGGCTGCCCCACACCATGAGAAAACCGCCACAAAAGCCATAGCCAATCGGCACACCGGGCACCTTGCCGAGCAAATCCGAAGCATACTCGGTGAGAAAGGCTCCGAGAATGGCCATGAAGACATAAAAAAGCTGCCAATGTGTATCGACCGTCGGGCGTGCAAAACGCTTCGCGTACGTAAAATAGCGGCTCATCGAGTCAGAGAGCAAAAGAACCCACGAGCTGCAGGTCGTCTGATAACTCGTGGACGAACCCAAAAATGTGCCAACAACGGCAAAAGCTGGAATTTGTAGCGAGCCGATAAGCGCGCCACCAACCGAGGGTGGCCACGCATAGCACTTGAAAAAAGTTTGCAAAGAGCAGTCGTCTTCGAGTGGAAGACTGAGTTCGCTCTGCCACGGCACCAAATACTCGAGAAGGAACACCACGAGGCCACAACCCAGGGCAAGCAAAACCGAACACTGCGAAAATGAAAGTGGGACGTACTCGTCCACATACGCAAACTTGCCACTCGGCCCACTGTACCTCTGCAGGAGTGGAGCCATGAGGGGCTCGAGCAAACCATATGCGAATGCTCCAATAATGCCACCCAAAAGCGTAAAGCCGCTGTTCGTGACGCCTGCACCGACCTGGGGCAGGACCATGCCCGGACAGGCGCCGGCAATAGCCATGCCGCTGCCCAGAATCATGCCGCCTAGTGCAGCGCTGCGCGGTCCCCTGCCACAGCGGCTTGCGTCCCAATCAAGCCGCGCCGCTTCGAACTTGGCGGGCGCTACAATCGCCGCCACTGCAAAAACAGCTGCGCTCGTGCCCGCCGCAGCGAGGAACATCTTCAACATGATCCACTTTTCGAAGAGGAACTGTGCGCGAATGACGTGCGGCTCGTACACGCGCGATTTCGCAAACGCAAAGCCAAAGATGAGGCCCATGAGGCTCGTCGTGATGCCTACAATGAGCCATCGTCGAAGGCTGTCTCCTTGCCGCGTCTGGACCTGGCTTTCAAGGTCGCTCGCCTCGCTATCAGAATCGCGGAGGTTCTCGCCCAAGTGCGCCGCGAGCGGGTTGACTGAGCTTCGCTCTACGACTCCATCTTGTCCTAGCGCTAGCGACTCGTCCGCATTCAGGTTTCTGCCGAAGACCATCGTATGAATGACGGGCGCTCCCGCCACCACGCCTCCTTTCTCAATTTGTCACAAACGAACAAGATCCTTGCAAAAGCTCGCCACGACTGCTGTCGAGCCAGCCAAAGAAAAGAGGCACACCCGCCAGCGCATTCGAACTCGTCACCACCAGCTGCAGCCAGCAGCAGGCAGGTCGAAATTTTACGGGGTGCGGCTCTAGCTCTGGGCAGACAATCAACCGCGAGGTCAAAGCGACTTTGCTTTTCTGCTTCCTTCCTTCGCAAACCGACCCACGCCGGGACCACAAACGACGACCGTTGACGGGTTCTGCGCCATCTACCACCGCGTGTTACCAGTCACATCACGCTTGTGCTGGCCGTGACGTCTTCCCCGAAGCGCAACCCCTTTCGGAGGCTTTCCTTTTCGCAAACGTCACATTGGCGTTCCCTTTTTCGAGGCCTTTTTACCATCGGGGCGCTCTCAGCCGCCTGTGCGGGCACTGCGCAACTCCTCTTCACGCCTCGGCCAATCCCCTCCGCCTCTCTCTTAAGCAGCCCCTATGCTATGCCGGGATAATAAGGTTAAGGACTTTCACCGGCGCCAAGTATGACCTCTTTATCAAATTTAGTGGACCCAGAGACGTGATAGGTTTATAACATCTGATAATGGTACTGGGTCTGATGCGGAGGCGCGGACGCACTTTCCGGGCTATTCCCGAGCGGAAAATTCGCCCCAAGCCAACCTTGGCGCGGGACCACGATGCGACGATCGGAACCGCGCAAAAGCTCTTGTTCTTGTTCTCGGTGTCGATCACGACGATGTTGTTGATGTCGTTGTCGTCGTCGCTCTGGCTGGGCGTCAAGACCTTCGCAAGCCAGCCGGATGTCTCGGCTTGAGAGCTTTTTGCAGCGCAGCGACGCGGGCGATGCCGGGCCTCGCAAGTGCACCTGCGCCAAACTTCGCCGGTAGGAATGGAATCACACGAAGGGAAAATTGAATGAACGGAGGAGAAACTATACACCAGGGATGTTTTTCTTGATGAGTGGCGGTCTGAGTCGCAGTCAGGATGTTGATGCGGCGTCCGACGAGGTGTTTGTGTGAGGCTACTTCGCTTCACTTGATGGTCGCGCCAAGCGTGACGTTTTTCTGCAGAGAGCATGTCCGCCTTATTTCTCCAGGCTCGCCTTGGGGTTGTGCCGATGGCAACTTTGTCCAGACGATCATCGAGTTCGCGGCCCGGCTGGAGCGAGCCCTGATGAGCGTCGATGGCATTGACATGATGATCCGGGGTCCGGTCAGGTGATAATTTCGAGGTCAGGCCCGAAGTGCAGTGGGGAAGGGATCGCACCCGGCCCGCGAGAGAACATCAAAAACGCCAAGCTGGAGAGCGACCTCGCTGGTGGCTAACATATGAAGTACTGGGAGGTATTGACATTGTGCAGTTCACCAATCGACCCGTCCGCTGCGCACATCACAACCTGAAGACCGGCCCGCGGCAAAGTCATCGAATAGGAGTATGGAGAAAATGCGCAACAGCAATCAATGCCCAAATGGGTCGTGGGCCTCTTCCGACATGTACTCAACAAGGCGACGCCAGATTTCGGCATCTTTGCCGGTAACATCGTGTACGCAAGGGCCGTGACCCTCACTTGGTTTAGAAGGTTATGTTGGCGCCTGCGCTTGAGACTAAAGCCTAGTGTCTTTGGCCATCGGTACCTCGCGGGAAATACTATTTTGCAAGGTAGACGCGCATGTAAAGCACCTCGGGAGCGACGATGAGCACAAGGCAAAGTTGATTTGCTGTTTGAAAATGACCAGTGGCCACTGTGCATTGCCTGCAAAGAAGAATTCACTCTCAGGCGACCGCAGAGAATAGCGCAGCATGAAATTTGACACAGCATGAGGTCTGACACAGCATGAAGTCTGACATAGCATGAAGTCTGACCTATGAAGTTTACAGCTTTGGCTCTTTGACTCTGAATCACCAACAGCAACAAATTCAAGATCATGCGGACAGCTTGAATCTTCCTTCTTCCACTTCTTTCCACCAGCATCCTCCTCTTTGAGGCCACCGTTATGGGACAACAACAAAATACTCTGGCCGCGCATGCACACAAGCCTTTCGATGATGCGCTAGATAAGCAAAGATTTTGCTCAGGGCTATTTTCCAAGCTCAAAAGCGGTCTCTCGGCATTGGGAACGCGTGAATGACAAGATTTTTAGTTCTTTTGCGATCACGACCTCCACTTCAACTTTGCGGTGCGAGGACTGCGTGACCACATTGTGTGGTTCCTACGACAAAACGATTGGATTCGATGAGCGCGTAGCGGAGAACAAATGCGCATTTTGCACGACGTGTCCTCGGCCTCTTTTGGGGGACTGGGTCGTACAGCCGAGTGTGTCTCAAAGCACGTGATGCCTTTTCAGCATCGTCTGTACCTGGCAGAAGCCTTTTACGACGAGCTCAATCGTCGCATTGATTCTAGCTGACGCTTATGGAATTACAATTGTTTTTATGTTTTTTGTGTTACCCGTTGCTTCTGATAAGTTTTACTTTCCAGGCTTCCGCACCCGAATTGGGGATGACAAGAGCAAAACTATTTGGTCTTTTTAGATTCCGGTGTAGTGGCTCCCTTTTCGGCATTGACTTTGTCTTCATTTTTTGTCGTCGCTGTTGTGTCTCGCCTGTCTTTCTGGGCAGCAGGCACCTCTGAAATGGTGTCGCGCGGCCTGAACACGGCGTACACCGCTCCGGCGCCAACCAGAACGCCTGCGAGGGCTGCCAGCGCGGCCTTGAGTGGCTCTTCGCGCAAGGTCACGATCATACGCTCATATACAGCAGCATTTGCGTCAAGAAGAGAGGCTTGGGGAGGAACGGGAACGCTCTCTGCATCCTTTGGGCCCGTACGATGCTCGGCGATATATCTGGCAAACTCGGCCATGGTCTCGACATTGCGTTTTCCTCGGAACTTGTACATTGTGCCTTGGTGAAAGTACAAGAGGGTCGGAAAGCCCTTGATCTTGAAGCGATGCGCCAAGGCTTTATTTTTCTCCGCATTTACCTCTGCTACGTTGATCTCGCCCAGGAGTTCTTCGCTCAAGTTTTCCCATGCCGAAGCCATACGCTTGCAGTGGCCGCACCATGGCGCATAGAACTTGACAAACCTGTGCGTTGCAATCGTCCACGTAAGCGTTGCCACCTGTGCTTCCCCTCCTTTGCTCCCTCGTTACGTACCAGTCGCCCGTCGTCGCGCCCGTCGCAGCTTGCGTCAAAAGCTCAAAGTTGTCTTCTCCGAGCTCGATCACACGGCCCTCGGCGCCAGTTTGCGCCACGAGTAGCACGCAAAAGATAAGCGCCAGGACCACCGCACGCATGGCGCCGCCGAGCATGCTTTGCGCCTGCATCGTTAAGCTCTTTGTTGCGGATGATTGGCTGTTTGGGTAATACCTTCCCCTTCTTTGCTTTGGCGTTGTTCGACGCCATGCGTGGCGATCAATGTATCTATCTATCTATCTATCTATCTATCTATCTATCTATCTATCTATCTATATGTACATTCGAACAGCCTGACCAAGAGCATGCGCGCAGAGAGAGATCCTGCCGTGAAAAAGTTGAATGCTGCACTGCAAACACTGCTGACAAGTGAGGATCGAGAAGGCTCTTTCCGTGGCTGGCAGACCCCCAGATATTGTGACGAGGATCATTTCTGAAAACGCATCATCGCTGGCATGGAGCAGAGCAGAGCAGAGCAGAGCCAAGGATCTGCTTGACAATGAAGCCTCCTTGACGGATGCTGCAAGCGCTTACTACAGAATCAGGTCTAAACACGATTCATTAGCCGAGTAATCTCAGTCACGGTTTGACACATTGCTTGGCCATGGAACGGCGCAAGGTATGTCCGTGCGGGGAGGAGTCCTTTTGATCGTTGCCATTCAGTCTGGCTACTCGCAAGCTCACGTGGTACGAATCAACCAACTAATCAACAGCCAAGAGGGAAAAGTTGTCCCACCCACCCACCCCCCTGTACGTTGGTCGCATCGAAAAACGTCTTCGACGCCTCTCTCTACCTCGCTTGTCACCCCAGCCGACCAAGCACCGTTCGGTGCAAAGTCCGCAACAATCTCGCCTCCAGCCCTCGTCTTGTGCAGACTGTCTTAGCCCTACGAGCATCTGTCGTCGCCTAACTATGAGTGAAGATGGTCCGCCTCGCCGTGGGGGCTCGGCGCCGTTTTCCTCGTTCATCCGATCCGAAGGGCCGTAAAGAACCACACACAAATAGACGATAACAAACGTCTGCACCTAGCAGCGAGCTTAGCTTGGCGGCGTGGCGCGGCCCAGGGACTCGAGGCGGCGCGCGAGCAGGCCTCTGACGCCGGTGGGACGACTTGCGCCTGCTCCGGCCGGCAGCCGCGCCGGTGATCAACAGCGCAAGGGGTCTTTCCGCGAGTGCAATTTCGCGCGTCCCAAGGCCAGCGAGACTCTTCGAATGGGACGATTCGTGGTCGCAGCCCTCTCACTGACTGAGAGCGCTCGGCCCATCCATCGACGCACGCATCGACGAGTGGGCGCACAGACTGAGACTGCCTTGAGGCAGGGCGAGGAGGCGAGCACGCCTTTCGCCCGGCGGGCAAAGAAACAATGGCGATTGGCCAGGCGGTGCGTCGAGCGCGGGTCACAACGAAAGAGGGAAGGAGCGGCCGCGCACGCCAAGCCCACGCGGCCTGCACGCGTGCAGGCAGGCAAGACCCGTCGCGAAGAGCGAGCGAGCAACTGCCTGCAGGCATTGCGGCGACGCACGGCCTCGCACTGTGAGGGAGGGCAGGCCGTCTCGATTTCCTGGACTGCGCGCGGGTGCCGACGGAAACACCCGCGAAGCGGTTCGTGAGTCACGGAGAAGCCCTCGATTCCCTCGGGCGTCCCCGCCGCTGTAGCACGCAGTGCCCTTGAGCGCAAAATTGTGTGGGCAAATCAGCTCGAACTCTATACTAACTTCCCGACTCGAAGAAGACGCAAGGCGGCGTGCAGAGCATACGCGCGGTGCGAGCGAGCGAGCGGACGGGCGTGCGGGCGCGCGGGCGTGCGTGCGTGCGTGCAGGCGGCCTTGGTGATTTCTACTCTTGCGATCCTTTCACGCAGTGCGGTGCAGCGCGCTGAGGCGCGGTGCGCTGCAGTGCGGTATATACTATACTAGAATTGTATCGCGTGCCCTGGTTTTCCCTCGCTCAAGGTCATTAGAACACAGCATTGCCGACAAGTACGGCGTCAGGTCTGTCGTTGTTGCTGTGGTAATCTTCCATCTGCTCTTGCCCGCCTGCCTCAATACGGCCGCGCCCAGGCCCCGTCCCCGTGAAAAGAATAAGCCTGGACCACGAATTCCGCCCAAGCTTCGAGCGAGCGTTTCCCAGCAGCCAGCGTCTCCACAGCGCAGGGCGACGTTGCAGCGAACGACCGTCGCGTGGCCTGATAGCCACGTTTCCAACGTCAAGTCTCCTCGCACGCGCGGTCAGGTTATTCATCAACATTCATCAAGACTGATCGAGATTGAGATTGGGATCAAGGTTGGTCCTCAGTCTCAATTTTAGTCTCGATATATCTAAGCCGCGGTCCTCTCCGCGGCCGCGGTCTCGCCCTGCGCCGCGCGGCCGGCAGCAGCCAGCCGCTTTCCCTCGCTTTCCCTCGCGCGCGCTCGCGCTTTCACAGCTCTTCCCTGGAGGGGAACTAGCTCCTGCACGCGCCAGGCAGCTGTGGGGCCGTAGCAACGACGGACCGCCATCTTGCTCGGCCTTTTCTTTCTTCAAGCGTCCACTTACCAGGGCCGCCGGCGCTCGCGCACTCGGAAATGGACGTATCTACTCTTGCGCTCAGGCACGGGCCCAGCCCGGCCGGTGGGCAGCCACAGCACACTGGCCACGGGTCGCTGGCACGGGCTACCGCCAGCGGGGGATGTGCCTGGGCGCGGAGACGAGTGGCGCGCGGCCCCGGGAGCGGCGGCAAATGCAGATCAGCTGCGGCCTCGGGCACGGCGGCGACCATGGCGGGCGACGACGGCGGCGACGGCAGCTCGCGGCGCAGCCGCAAGCGCACGGAGCGCGCAAACTACAGCAGCTTCGAGGTGCAGGGAAGCACCAGCAGCGACTCGTGGAGCACGAGCAGCGTCAGCAGCTCAAGCAGTGCGGGCAGCTCGAACAGCGCAAGCAGTGCAAGCAACACGAGTACAAGCACGATTGCAGATTCAGACTCTAGTGCGATGGAAAGGAGAAATAGCAGCAGCAGCAGCAGCAGCAGCGGGAGGAGGAGGAGTTCCGGCGGCGACGACAAGGTTAGGAACCTCGATCGGCTGCAGCGCAAATGGAGAGACACTGTGCAAAAGCAACAAGAAATGAGAAAGCGCGCGAGCGAGGTCGAGAAACACTACAACCTCGATGACGACAGCGCAAGTGCCGCGGCCAAAGACTGGGAAGACGTAGAAGACCCCCGAAAGACCAACAGCATGCGCGCGCGCTCCCTGCGAATATCCGCCAAATTGCGAGAAAGCCTCGCGCGACGACGAAGACGCCCAACATCAGCGCCAGAAGGCAAGGAAAAACGCAAGCTCATGGTCCGTTTTGCAGACCAAGTGACCGTACGCAGCTACGAAGTGCCTCAGGAAGAAGAGGAGGACGTAGAGGGGGGACAGCAAGACGATGCAGCATCATACAGCCTAAACGGAGAGATGGTCTTGGGTGGACCGAAATCTCTGGGAATGTCGTGCGGGCATGCGATGATGGCGCAGCAAGCCTGCATCGTTGATGGCGATGGATTCGGCTCTGTCATTACAGACGAGACATGTGCACTCTCCGATCGCGCACGAGATCTGAGCAAGAAACAACGCAGGCGTTCGAAGCGACGAAACAAAAATAGCAAGCGCGTGCGGAGCCCCGAGTACACGCGCGAGGCCGAGTTCTTCGACATGATTCAAGACTGGTGTCGTCGAGAACTCACAGACGTCTCCTATGAGGGCGCAAGCATCCAAGAATTCCTTCCGCGCAAGAGGGCCTCGGCGGCATGTGACCATCACATTGAAACGTACGCCGAGCTTGTGCGCAAGTGCAAGCGTTTTGTGGACAACGAAATATACGAGCCTTCCAGCTTGGAGCAGGACAGCTCGACCTTTGCCATTCACACCGAGGAAATCATTGCCAGTCTCGTGCGCGACTGTCTCGAAAGCTTTCTTTCTTATCGCGTCGACAAAATACCAAGAGAGGCCGACGCGCTCTGCCACGACTGCTTCTACATTGCCCGAGACCTCGTTCTCGCGCGCCGCGCCCTCCTTGACAACACCCTCACGTCAACCCAAGCATAAGGCTCTCCTTGACCGCATCGGGATCAACTGTGGGTCTACTGTGATGTAAGCGCTTCATCCATTTTTTATCCTATTGATCACCTTTCCCCCTTAGACTTTCCCCCGCACCTCTGTGAAACTATCCGACCGAATTCGCCTTGTAACTTAAACTGTAGGACCTGTGCTGGACATTTGCCCTTACGTTCGCAAGTGTGGTAATTAGCTGTAGGAAACCTCGTAAGCTATTATTGCGCTACCCGGGTACACAGTTTGTTGCGGCATTTATCAACTCCCTATATATGCCGATCCTACGTCCAAAGCGCAAGAATAACGTCTGGGCAGTGAAACGGCGAAATTGTGCTGTAGCTCTTGTATTATTTCCGTCCTCAAAAGTTAGGAGACAAGACAACGTACAAGCTTTCAGCCACTTTTTCTCTCTCTCTTGTGTCGCGCGAAGCCTTCCTTGCTGTTGGAAAAGATCGTCCACAATATATTTTTTCAGATTCAAGAAAACCTTGCGCTTGCTCGCAGGTAAAGATTTACCTCATCGCGCTGCACATGCCTGTATTTGCTATGGAACGAGCTGCTTGCATTCTCGAGATCCCTTCCGTTGTGCTGCACACGGACCACTTTTTGTGAATGCATGCATAAATTTTGTGCTTTCTATGAAAGAGAGCAATGACGTTAAAGCACAGCTAACCATTTTAGGTAGCCTCCTTTTCCCGGTTCATCGTGACCAGCGTTTGTTCTTAAAACCTAGTTGCGCAGGACGATCACGAGGTAAGTCCAACGTTGTGTTCAACATGTGGAAGCTCAAAATCCACAGCGCTGACCAATTAACAACTACCCGGAGCCGACCGAAGGTCCAGAGCAAGTAATATCCTAACAAGAAAGTATCAGGTCAATAACAAGCAACACATCAGGAACTTTCAGGCTAAGAAAAAATCCATTTCCGAGTCGACCCAACTCATTTCCAGAGCCTTATCCGGTCGCAATTGTCCATTCAAGAGAGAGAACAGGTCAGAGCTAATATGCATTGGCATCGACAGAGACGCGATCAGTTTTCTTTCACCCCACCAAGACATTATGCTTTCTGAAGATGTGCATTCTTTTCGCATGGATTCTTCCGTTTTTTGTTGGATACTGTCGAGTCTAAGCGTTTTCTATCAAATCTCGCGCACGCATGACAGACGTCGACGCAAAATTCCCGAACAAAGATAGATTTGTATGTCCCTCTTTTCCTTTTCATTATCAGCCGCCGTCAATTTTGATGCTCCTGAACGGCTGGTCGATCGGTCGCTCGAGCGCTACGTGTTGAATGAGGAAAAGAAGAAAGAAAAAAAGAAAAGGACCTCAATCAACATCGTCGTCGACGTCGTGACGAAGGCTCAGCTTGCCAAAGCCGTAACGAGAGAAGTTGAGAGACGAGACGCAGGAGCACAGGAAGGAGAGGACACGATGGTGGCTACGATCAACGTGCAGTATTGCGGCGGCTGAGGTAGGTTACGCACACGCACATACGCAGCGCGCGGGCTGCGCGACCTGCGCGGTCTCGACACGGGATGGCAAGATGGCCGGCCTGAAGCAAATGCTAACGCGCGAACGACGACGGCGACTGCCGACGACCACAACAAACGTGGCTGCACAGGGTACAGCAAGTACTTCCGGGCGCTCAAGCAGCAACTGGAAGAGGAGTTTGGCGACGATGTCAAAGTCGTAGGCCAGGAGGACCCGGGCACGACGGGCAACTTTGAGGTGACGCTCACCGAGACTGGTGACCTGCTCCACTCCAAGTCAACGCGTGGCCAAGGCAAGTGCCAGTCGGCTGCCGAGGTTCAGGCCATCGTAGACAAGATCCAGGACTTCCTGGATAGCAAGGAGTAGATCCTCGATTTTCCGCTCTGCGACATGTTTTGCTCTCCAACAATTACGACATAATGCGAGCGATTCACTGCGGCATGCTGCGGTACGCTTTTGGCCCAATAAGATCGAGCCGCTGATGACGAGTGCAGGTTCCCAAAGTTTTCATTGTGCCGCGTATGACAGCCGGCACAGGGTCCTGCACTTCGACCAAGAAGAAAGAGTATACTTTTAGCTTCATCTTTTTGCGCAAAGCGCGCCACCGTAAATCCGCAAATACAATTTCATTCTTGTTTTCACAAACCAAACGATGTCTTGATCTTCCACGACAGACAAATGCAACACAGTTTTATTTTTTTCCATGAAAAAAAAACCATTTCGTTCTTACTTCTCCCCATGAACAGAAATAACTCATACCCTTTGACTTGAGACTCCACATTGCCCCAAAAACCAAAACGAACCAATGTCGTACAGATTCATTATCGCAATTAAAAGAAAAGCTGTCTGATAAGCAAGTAAAGATTGTAAGAACCCAACCAACAAGGCAAGAGATTTTGTAGAGCAAAACGACTTTACGTGGCGAAACGAAAACTGGCGATCGACTATGCATTCTCCCCCAAAACCTCATTCTCGTGATGGCAAAATACCGCAAGCAAACTCGTTCTTGCCGACGGATCAGGTTCACATTGGCGTTCCCAAGAACCCCCCTTGACATCAGCCGCAACATCGTTTTCATGACAACCTCGCCAGCACCCATTATGCCATATACTTGTAGGCACCATTCGGGGGCGGCGCGGAGCGCTCAAGGTATTCGCGATCAATTAGACTTGCGATGCGCTGTTTGATCAACTGCGCAGTGGCGGGAAAACGTAGCTGCTTGAAGATCTCCTCGAGCAGCTCCTGGTGGCCCAACGCCTTGCGAGCCTTCATGATGCGCACGATTGCGGCATCAATCTGATACTGGCGGTCCTGTTGTACGCGCTCGTGCGTCTCTCGGTTCTCCGAGGTGGTTTCCTTGATTTGGATCGAGTTGATCTTGATACGAAAGCGGTCCGAACGAAAGGCACTGTTCATAACGAAACGATCTGTAGGTTTGATCGGGTCCCGCACGCTGGCCTTGGGCTCGCGCAAAAGCAGGCGCGCCTGGGGGCTCCCCAAAGAAAGCAGCGTGCGGTGCAGCTCGCCTTCTTCGAGTCCCGTGCGCTCACGCAGTACGCTTGCAGTGAACTCCTGGCCCCCCGCCGGGAGCTCGTTGTACAACAGAAGAACGATGGCTTGATAAAAGGAAACCTCAAGCTCCTTGCGGCCTCCCGGTAGGTCCGCGCGAAGAATGCAATGACCAAGAGAATGCTGCCAGGTGAGACGGCGGCCCTCCTTGAATTTGCTCTTGTAGAATTTTTCAAAGGCGCTTTCGCAAGCCGACATCCGCTCCGGTAACTTGAGGTTTTTCATGACCGGGTAAGCTGGCCAATTGCTTGTGCTAAGCACGTTGACATGAATTTCCGTGTCAAAGCCACGTTCCTGGTAGAGGGGGTCCTTGGCGAACTGGGTCATGGTCTCTTTAGAAATGTCCATGTCCTTGAACATGCCCTCGAGGCGGTTCGTAAAGCGAGACCCGCACTCGGTCTTGAGCTTGGTGATCATCGAGCGCTCAAGGTCCGTGGAGGCCGACCGTCCAAGCAAGAGACGCTTGGCGAGGTCCTTCTTGTAAAAGGCCTCAAAGGTATCCTTGGCGCTGAGAAAGCGAAAGAGTACAACGACCTTTTCCAAGAGAGTTTCGACGGCGTCCTCGCCGCCCGCGCCCTTGACGCCGGAGCGCAGCTGGCGGTCAATGTACTTTGCAATGAGTTCTGCGGGCCGGTTGCCACGCGAGTTAAGAAAGGCCTCGAAAGCGTCGCGAATCGTGCGATCAAAATCCTCGTTACCCTGCATGGCGGTACGCTGAAGCTCCATGAGGTCTTCCATGAGCTGCAGCAGCGTTGGCACCATTTCCTTGTCCTTGGATTCGTCCGTCTGTACAATTTGCGCGCCGCGGCGCTTGACGTGCGCCGACAGGGCTGCGCGCATCTGCGAAAGCGCGTCGACGCGCTTGAGCAGCGCAAACATGCGCCCGAGATCCTCGGCGCGTTTCTCGCGAACCAGCGTGTCAAAGCCCTTTTCTAACAAGACGGACACATGTTCGCTGATGAGTTCCTTTTCGCAGGCGCGCACGAGTGGGATGCGCGTCTGCGGGTCGAGATAGCGCGCCACGCGCTGCTTTTCCTCTTGCAGACGGCGATTCACGTGCTGCAGGTAGTCGGCCACGGGGCTCTGCTCGAGCATGCTGCTCGACTCGGCGCGATAGAACTCGCGTGTCTCTTCAAGAAGTTTAGGCTCAAATTTGGACTCGTATAAATCAAGAGCTACGAGCATGCGCACCACGCACGTGCCCGTGGACTGGTTTACGGCCTCGCCGGCGCGTTCGCGTGCAATGAGGTCCAGGAAGCCGCGGATTACTTTACTTTCCACCTCGGGCGCCGCCTCCAGGTACTTGCGGAACATGCGGAGACCAATGTCCCAAATGGACCGCAGCGACGCCTCCGCAATCACGTACGAGCGGTCTAGGTAGAGAAAGATACTGCGAATCGAGTGCATTTGCTGGCAGTAATTTTGCCACATGTCCGTGACGAGCTCCAGAAAGGCGGCGTGGTCCGGGGTCTGGCCCACGAGTCTACGCAGAGACGCCTCAATGTGCTTTTCCAAGACGCCCTCGAGCCGCGTGCAGAGCGCCGCCGCCTGCTTGTGCATGCATAGGCCCTCCACCATGTGGTAGAGCTCCTCGCGGCTCTGCTCCACGGCGCGCTGCTCCTGGATCGCGCGCACCGCCGTCTCCAGGGCGTTCCAGCTCGACTCCAGGTAGTCTGCGGGTAGCGCAGGGCGAGCCTTGCGCAGCGTGATCTTCAGCCGCTTCGCGCCGGGCCCGCCCGCGCCGCCAGCGCCCGCGCCGCTCCCGCGGGCGCCTCCGCGGTGGCCAATCATCTCTTTTTCCTTCTCTGCGAGCACCTACCTCGAACCGGCAGCAGCAGCAGCAGCAGCAGCAGCAGCGGCAGCGGCAGAGCACAGACCTTCTCCGGGGCCTTCTCCGCGCGCTCGCCTCGCGCTGCCGCGCCTTCCCGCCGCTGTCCCTGCCGTCCTCGGCGTCCTCAACGTCGCCCTCGCGCTCGGCGGCGCGGCTGCGCGGATTTGAATGACTGGGGCAACCACCGCGGCCCTTCCGCCTTAACAGCCCCTTCGCGGCCCCCCCTTCCCCGCCTTCTCATTAAGGTGCATCTGGTCGCGGATTTGGAAAACCAGGAATATTCTGCGTCTACGGTAAAATGACGGGGTTGGTAAGAGAGGAAATCATGGGATACGATCGTTTCATATCTGTTCTTGGGCGCGAAAGAAGAACGGAAAGCGGGGAGTAAGCAGGGTCGGTAGGCGAGGATATACGCCGTAATCGAGGATAAGATGTGCGACAGGAGCTGCGGCGGCCACGGACGCGCGCGAGTCTTTTTGCAGAGACAGACAAACTCGAGTCGCCGAGACCTCGAGACCGAGACCTCGAGACCTCGAGACCGAGACCGAGACCGAGACCGCGGAGCGCGAGCCGACGAGGGCGAAACGGAAAGGGGTACGCGTCGAAAACGCTGCTTCGCGGCTTGTGCGCGGGTTTGGGACTCGAGGGTGGAGGGAGCAAGGGAGGCCCGCAAAGGACAGGATGCGGGCTGCGACCAAGGCGGCCGCGACGCGTCTGGCGTCGACGCTGGTGCCGCAGCAGCGTCGCGGGCTGGCGTCCGGGGCTCGCAATGCACGCGAGACGAGTGGCAGCAGCCGTTCCAGAGGAAGGACCGCGAGTTTGGTGAGCGGCGCTGCTATCATGGCGACGACGGCGGCCTGGATCGAGCACTCGAGCGCGGCGCGAACACTCGCCTCGGCGGCGATGCCGACGGCGCGGACCATCACCGCCGAGGAGCCGCTCAAGCTGTATCAGTATGACGTGTGTCCGTTTTGCAACAAGGCACAGACGTTTCTGGAGTTCCATGCTATCCCGCACGAGAGAATCGAGGTGAATCCGCTGACCAAGGCCGAGATCAAATTCTCCTCGTACAGAATGGTTCCCTTCGCCATGGTCGGCGACACCCAGATCAACGGATCCGGGGAGATCATCAAGACAATGCTTGGTGAGGACAAGCCGCTGTCGGAGTCAGAGGAAAAATGGTTCCAATGGGTCGACGATCACCTTGTGCACGTGCTCCCCGCGAACATTTATCGCTCGCCTGGCGAGGCGCTCCAGGCGTTCGACTACATTACAAATGAGAGCAATTTTTCGGCAATGCAAAAGCTGAGCATTCGCTATGCGGGTGCCTTGGCCATGTTTCTGATCGCGAAGCGATCCAAGAAAAAGTACAATCTCAGCGACGACCCGCGCCAGGATCTCTTTGAAGCCGTCGACAAGTGGGCTGGTGAGGGTTTGGCAGGCAAGCGCTTCCACTCGGGCAGCGACGTTCCGGACACGGCTGATCTCGCCGTATTTGGAGTCCTTCGTTCCATCGAGGGCAACTATGGAACTTGGAAAGATTTGTCCGACAAGGACCTTGCGCACAAGGATGCCTTTTGGACGTGGTACAAGTCTGTCAAGGAGCAGGTCGAGACCAATCGTGCCAAGATTGGTCTTTAATGGAAAACGAGGATTACGCGGCAATGACGGAAAAGATTGTGCAAGCTGTCGCCACATCGACTTTACCTTTCTTTTTTCATTTCTTGAAAAATTGTCGCACGTATGCAGGCTGGGGAGGGATGAGAAGCATTGTACAGAGAGAGGGACGAGGGTCATTGTAGAATGACGCCCCTTTTTTCCCACATTCTCTTTTTTACGTGTCATGCAAAGCTCTTTTGTTTCCTTACAGAACAACACGCTCATTAATAAAAAAAATATAACGATGTCAAGTCTACTAACACGAACAAACACGAACAAACACGAACAACAACAACAACAACAACAACAAAACACGTTTATCTTCTCAAAAAAAAGGAGGGGGAGTGGTGAGATATGTAGACTCGCCACCGCAGCATTTTATAGTCCATGGCACACAGACAAGCTATGCACTATGCCGTCAAACAAGTTGAGACACGGCGCTCGTGCCATGCTTGCAGTGACTACGCGTAATCAATGCATCCACCTATCACGCTCACGCTTCTTTCTTGTGACAGACAGGTTCGACAACAAAAAAGAGAGAGACAGAGAAAGCGAATGGAAGACGTTACGCCAAAACAGGGGAGCTGACTTGACGCTCCATCTTTTTGATGTTGCCGAGAACTTGATCGTACTGCTTGATGAGCCAGCGCTCCTTGTTCTTGGCAGCAAAAACAAGGTAGTCCTCGAAACCGATCTGGCCATCGCCGTCGGCATCGACGTACTCGAGACAGAGATCTGCCTCGGATCGCGGGACAGCGTAGCCATCCTCGGCTGACCATTGAACAAGATCTTCGCGAGTGATAAAGCCCTTGTCACTGTGATCAATCACAAGAAAGAGCATTTGCAACGCCACGAGCTCGTTGGCGCTAAAGGTGATGGCGTCATCGTCGGGACCAGGTTTTTTGGGCCCATCTTCAGAGGCAGAGCGCACATCGCGCGAGGACCCAGCGCGAAGAAGACTGTCATGATGATTGCCGTCCTTGACGCGGACCTTGTCGGGAAGGTGAAGGGCGTCCGGATCGAGCTTGGTTTGCGCCTGCTTCATCTTGTCCTGGACAACGAGAGGGTTCAGCTCGTTGATACCATCCTGCTGCGCGGCCTCGTCGAACTTCTTGTTCTTCTTTTTCTTTTGTTTTTTCATTTTCTTTGGTTGCGCGACACCTCCAGCAGGGGCGCCCGAAACGCCGCCGGGATCATCAAAACCGAGAAGCGCGGCGGCCTTCCAGTTTTTGCGCTGGTTGGTGGCAGGTTTTGCCTCCGCGTCAGGCTCGTCTCTGGCGGCCTTGCTACGTCGTCTGGACTCCCTCTTGGACTTTCGAGGCGGAGGCGGAGGTGGCATTTCGGTCATTCCTTTTTCGTGACGAATCTCTCGTGCATCCTTGAGCGAGCTGCGACCACGGTGCTTGAGCGTGTCGCCGCGTCGCTCCCTAAAGATGCTCCTGCGGGCAGCCTCCTCGCCGAGCTCGATCGCTTTGGTAACAAAGGCGTGGAATGTGGTGGGCATGTACGGGCAGGTGGTCTCGAGACGCAGAACCTGCTTTTGCTGCTCGTTCTCGACAAAGATCGGATCCGGGTGCGGTACGGCAAGAAACTGCGTGGGCTCTAGGAGCTGCATGGGGCGCACGCCTGTAAGACGGTTGATGCGGCGGCCTGGAACCTTGTGTGTGAGGCGCAGGAAGGCAGCCTTGTTGCCGTAACGACCCGTGTAGTTGGGCGCGGAAAAGACAGTGATGACGGGGGGCGTGGGCTGCGCCGAGCCCGTTTTGCCGTCACCCTGGAAGTCGACATAGTGGTAAAAGTAGCCTTCCTCCTGAACCTCGTGCGCACGGATAAGGCCAACGAGACCGTTGACGGCGAGAAAGGAGACGACGGCACGAAATCCGTAACGATAAGAGCAACCGCGCTGCGGATTGGGGAGAAAGTCAATGGAGAGAAAATCAGCGACCGTGGCAGTCTGGCCGTCCTCGTGCGTGTCCTTGACAGGGTCAGCCCATAGGACGTCGCAGAGGAAGCCGTTCATGGCGGGTTCGGCGAAGCGGTCAAACTCGATAAACTGATCAAGAGATTGGACATTGGGCGAAATGCCGCCGTGCAGGCAAAGCCACTTGCCCGCCGGGGTCTCGACCGTTGCAGCAATGGGCAAGGCCTGGAACATTTCTGTAAAGCGGTTGAAGACGGCGAGACCGTACTTGCGCTGGCACTCTTCCTTGAATCCAAAGTACGAAGACACTGTACGAGCTTCGTGATTGCCGCGAAGAAGCCAGACGTGGGCCGGGAATTTGACTTTGAGAGCCAAGAGATAGAGCATGACCTCGCAGCCCCAGTCACCTCGGTCGATAAAGTCGCCGAGGAAAAGGTAAGTGGTCTTGCCCTTGCCCTTGCCGGGCTGGCCAGCCATCTTGATCATTTGGCGCATATCGTAGTACTGGCCGTGAATGTCACCGACGACGGTGATGCTCGTGGAGTTGGCAGTTGTCAGCTGAATGAGATTCGGTTCTTCGCGCAGCATGCTGTCGGCGCGCTTTATAATGCCGAGCGCCTCGTCTCCAGAGAGAATCTCCTGCTCCTCGAAGCGGCGCGCGAGGGCCTCGGGATCGAGCTTGTTCGGGTTAACGACGGCCTGCTTGGCCTTCCACTGCTCTTTGAAGGCGCCGAGGTTGGCCTTGGAGACAACGGGGGGTTTCTTCGCCTCGCGGTCGGCAGCGTCAAAGCGTGACTTGGCGTAAAGGTATCCGCGATCGAGGGAGCGGCGACGGGGAAGCTTTTTCACGGCTCGGCCGGCTTCGACAACGGAATCCGTTTCGTCATCCGATTCCTTGGGCCTATTGAGAGCCGTGGGCAGCATCATGCTCCGAGGCCGCGCGCGTGCGTCGCTCACGCCGCTGACCGATTTGGCTGAAGACGTTGCGCCGTACTGGTGCGGAACATCGCCGCTGGACTGGAGAAAGGCTTGCAGCTTGTTCCGAGGGGGCGCCTTGGGCTTGCCAGCCTTGCTGCTGGCCTTTGCGGCGTCGCGCTTGGCACGATCCTGCGGGGCCACACCGCCGCTGTCAGGTCCGTCCGCTGGTGGGACGAAGCTGTCGTCGGTCTCATAGCCGTCCTCGTCCTCGACGCCGAGGTCGGGAATGGCGGCCATGTCGAACGGCTGAGAAGGCTTAAAGGGGAGTCGCCTATTGGAGGCGAGCGCGGTGGCCACCTCGCGGCGAGGCGGGTCGTCGCTGGACGCGCTGATTTCATCCTCGAGATCCATGAGCCACTCGATAATGTCGTCGGCCGTGGGGCGCGTGAGCCGCATGGGTGAGATGCACTGAACGCAAAGCTCTGTCAGGGATGTCGGGCATTCCATGGCGGTATTGGCTAGAATGTTGCGAACCTCATCGTCGACAACATCGGCCAGGTCGTCGAGCTTTTCGTAGCGCCCCTTTTCCTCGTTCTTGACGGCGGACTTTAGCTTGGAGCAGGAGATTTGAGAAAACGTTTTGCCGACGACGAGTTCGATAATGACAATGCCGAGGCCGAGAATGTCGAGTTGCTCGAGACCGACGCGCGCTTCACCGCGAAACTCTTGCTTTGTCATTTGGCGGATGCTTTTAATTGTCTTGACGTACACGGTGAGGTGCTCGTCGAGAAGAAAAGACTCTGAGCGAACGACGCCGTGCACGTATCCGCCCTGGTGCAGCTTGCCGACGTGTTTGGCCACGTCCAGGAGAAGCGCGACACGCGTGGACATGGCAAGGCCAATTTTGTTCGAGAGACCGACGAGGTCGGAAAGCGAGCACAGGGGTCTCGTGGACGCCCCGTTGCCGTCGTCGCCGGGGATTTCGTAGTAGCCCTTGACCTTGCGCTTTTTCGTGGTCTCGATGAGCATGGAGCGGCGATTCCAAAAGGATGGTGCCTCGCTCGGGGGCGCGGACCGATTGAGCTGCTCGAGGACGTAAAGCTTGCGAGCAATTTCCTCGGTGGATCCACCCTTGCTGAGAACGTCAAAGACGGCCTCCTTTTGCGCGCTGGCATCGCGCCAGCCGTTGGGGTTGGAGAACTCGAATTCTTCCTCGTCCTCCTCGTCGTCAAAGACGCGCCGGCCAAAGACCTGTTCAAAGGAGGTTTGGCTCAACGCGCCATTGGAGAGGCTGTCGGCGTCCTCGTCGGCGTCTTCGCCGTCAAAGTTGTCCCAGTCGGAGGAGTCCTCATCGTCGAGTTCCTGGCTGGCGGACTTTCTCGAGAAGCGTCCGGAAAATCTGCCGCTGTTGGTGCCGCGTTTCTTGGTGGAGGAGCCGCTTCCGAGCTTTCCGAATCTGCTTTTGCGGGTATGCGAACCTGATTTTTTCGTCGAGGGGCGCGCGGGGCCTTTTTTGGAGCTGCGTTTGGCGAGGTCGTCCTCAAAAGCGTCCCACTCGGCGTTGATGCCGCCGTCGTCGTCGTGGGCGAGGGACCCGAATACGTCGTCAAAGGAGGCAAAGCTTACGCCGGAGCCTTGAGACCTCCCCTCGCTGGCGTCGGGCACGCCCTTGACGTCGGCGTACGGGTCAGCCTTGGACTCGCTGCGCGACTTGTTCAGGCGCCTCATCGTGAGCGAGCGAGCGCGCGCGCGCGCGCCCGTTTGCGTGTGCGTGCGTGTGTATGTATGTGTCTATGTATATAAGCCCGAACGGCGCCCGCGAGCGTGCGTGCGTGCGTGCGTGCGTGCGTATCTGCGTGCAGACCGCCTCCGCTCCTGCTCTCCTCCACGCTCGCCTGCAGCTCGAGCTGCCGCTCTGCTTTCCCAGCCCGCCGCCGATGTGCGCGAGCGAGGGCGCGCTTGCTCTGCCGCGTTGCTGCCTTTCCTGGCCTGCTGGCTCGCCTGCACGTGCACGTGCTCGCGGTCGGAGTCCACTTCTCCCGCGCGGGCCGGCCGATCGATCGATCAATCGACCGCTGCGACGCCGCAGCCTGCCCGTCTGCTCTTCCTCGCCGCGCCGGGGCGGTCGGGCGCGGTCTCCGCGGCGCCGGCCTCGCGCCTGCTCTCCTCGCGCGCGTCTTTGTTTGCTGCGAGTGATTGATCGATCGATCGACCGTCGGTCGCACAAGGAGGAGAAGAGCGGAGAGCGCGTGCACGCTCGTGCACACCGCGCCTGTAAGTGAGGCTCCAGGGATACTTCACTTGCCGCCGGTCGTTTGGCGCTCTTATACTTACTTTTTACACACCAGTATAGTCCAATGCAAACGCAGGGGCTTCCTTCGCCCGCCTTGTGCAAGACACCGAGCGAGCTGCAGCTGCCACCACGACCACTGCTGCTGCAAACACTGTTATCTATCCACGCGGCGCTGGACGCGCAGTACGCGCGTCGGATCGAGCGTGGGTCGGCTGCAGCGAGCGCGGTTTCTGGCTTTGGCTTTACATCAGGCGAGTTGCCTGGCAGAAGAAAACCAGCGCGGACGCGGAGGTAAAATCATTACAAAACACCCACCATGCCCCTACTTATTTAAAGCCATACCATGGCCGCGCGCGCCTCGCCGCAGCCTACCCCCCCTCAACATTCTTGCTTGGCCGCAACAAGGGGTGCGCGGTCTAAATAAAGGGTCTATTATGAGCACACACCAGAGTCCCCGCACACACCTTCTGCAATCTCACGAGCAGATCAGACTTTGGCTGGACATCATCTTGAAGTTGATGACGCTTTTAAAAAGCTGGCCGTCTGCGCTGGCTGGATGTGTGAGCCCCTTTCCAGACAACCGAAATTACTGGCACGCACCTGGTCATCGTGGTTGGCTGGCTCGCTCGCTCGCTCGCTCGCTAACTAACTGCCTGTCTTCTGCAGCTAATGTTCGCAATCGCTTCGTGCCTGTCCCTGACTGCGCTGCCTCACTTCTCTCCACCTACAGCTACTTACTATTACCCTTTGCATCCGTGCCGCCCCGTTACAACGAAACCTTGCAGCGCCTGCTGGCTATTGGCTTGGCTTGGTTTGGCTTGGCTTGGTTTGGCTTAGTTTAGCTTGGCTTGGCTTGGCTTGGCTTAGCTTGGCTTGGCTTGTTTTGGCTCAGCTTAGTTTGGCTTGGCTTGGCTTAGCTTGGCTTGGTTTGGCTTGGCTTGACCGGCCCTCCCTCTTGACTCATTCTTGATGCAAGAGCTTTTCTCGTAAAAATACTCTCCCGTCCCGCTGCGGCCACACACCACCTTCAGCTGCAGCGGCTTTCCAGGCTTTTCCAAAACGAGTGCGCGCTGCGAGCCAATCCTGCGCACGCCCCAACCGTCCTGGCTGCGCAGCTGCAGCATGCACCCTCTTCGTCCCGCCGCTTGTTCCCGCCCCCAAATCAAATCTCCGACGCCCGTTCGCCGCGCCGCGCGAACCAAAAGCTTCGCAGCGACGCAAGAACCAGCCAGCCAACCGTCTTCGCCGTCAACCGTCTTCAGATGGCTCGGCCGCGACAGACGCTGCACGTGCCGCGCCGCGAGCTCATCTCGGCCTCCGCAACGACGTGCGGCGACTTCGAGTTCAAGTCCAAGTTCATGTCCAAGGCATTGACAGTCCGAGTTCAAGCTCGAGCTCAAGTTGAACGGCTCGATCGCAGCCACGAGCGTAGCGTCCGACACTTCTCCGATGCGTCGCTCGCGGCAGGACCAGCTCGCGGCCGCGGAGTCGCCCCCCGAGCCAGGGTCGGGGCTTGCATTCACTCATTCATTCATCCATTCATTCATTCATTCATTCATCGCGGGATACATCATCGCGCACTCTGCATTGCACAGACGGCGCAAACGGTCGCGTTTCTCTTTCTGCAAAGATGACGGAAGACTCCGACCAAACTGGCTGGCTGGCTGGTTGGGCATCGTCGCTCGACACGAAGCTCGTTCGATCAAGATGTAGATGGATGGATGGATGGATGGATGGATGGTGGATGGTGGATGGATGAGCGTAGTGCATGCTGATTAGGATCGCCCGCGAGCGGCTGGCAGAGGCTGCTGCATGTGCATCTGCAGCGCCGCTGCGCGCGGTTCGGGCGTCTCGTTCTCCTGGCGCGAGATGGAATGCGAGCTGGCAGCGGCCCTTTAAATTGGCGGCGAACTTCAGAGTGCTGCGAGGCGGAATGACTGGGAATGACAATCGACAGCGACAAGGAAATAAGAACAGAATGGTGTGAAAGAAAAGGAAAGGAAAGAAAACAAAAGAAAGAAAAGAAATAAAATGAAATGAAATGAAATATCCCGCGGCACGCGCGGCGGCTCTCTGGCTGGCCCTCCCTCACTCCTCGCGCGTGCTCCCTTCCTCGCTTCCATCCCTCCCTTCCACGCTTCCATCCTCTGCCCCTTTCAAAGTCCACGCGCACAGCGAGCGAGTGAGAGAGGGAGAGCGAGCGAGCGAGCGAGCGAGCGAGCGCGAGTGCGAGAAGCGATTATTCATTCCAGGTGCTGCTTCGTCTCGGCACGTGCGCTCGGTGGGGACGACCTCTCTTGTCCTGCTCGTCTCGTCTAAAAGACTCTTGATGTCTTGGCTCGGCGTGGCTTGCGTTGTTCGTCCTCGTCTTGCGATGTCTTGGCTTCGCGTGGCGTGGCGAGGCGTGGCGTTGCGTGGTTGCAGCGCTCGCATCAGCAGCATGAACCAACGACGCCTCAAACCCGACGGACTGCCAGGGTTGGTGCAGAACGAAGTGTGCTCGTCACGCGCCCCGCACCTGTCTTGCTGCGGGAAGACGGCCCGGATCGATCGATCCAATCGATCTACGCCTGCGCCCGTCCTTCCATCGATCGGCGGATCCTTGGTCGCGTCTCCGCTTCGGGGCGCTTTCTCGCTTCCCTCCTCCCTCCGCGTGTGCTCTGCGACTCGCGCCTTCAGGCCGCGGCCTGGCCGCATCTCCGTAGTCGCGATAAGCCGCGTCGCGTCGTGGCAGGACAGAGCGAAGCAAGAATAAAGAAGAAGGTGAAAGAAGAAGAAGTAAAAGAAAGAAGCCCGCGAATGCCTTTCCCCACACCTCCCTCTGCGGGAGCCTCCGCCTTCCGCGCACCGTCTCTCTCGCGAAACCTGCGGGTGGTGGACGCCGGACCCGGTGACATTCCTTTACTCTCCCACTTCTCCAAGCATGGATGGCAGCCCACAAGACCCGCTCCATTCCCTCTTCTCCCACAGCCCTGGACTCCCAGTGGGGACGCGCGAAGGTCGTCGGTCTGCCTCTACGGCTCGGGGACTTCGCGCGTGCGCGCGTGCAGCCCCGCACTCGCTGCCCTCAGCGCCGCCCGCCCTGCCACTCGCGCTGGCTGCGGCCGTGCCAGCCCCGCCGGGCGCCCCGCCAGCTCGGCCTTCTGCGCTGCGACAGCGCGGTCGCAAGCACGCCCGCCTGCTTGCCGCGCCCGCTGCCTCCTGCAGGCTGGTGTGGTCCCTGCTCCCCTTTCCCCCCCTTTTCTCCCCCCTGCAAGCAAGTAAAGCAAACCGCTGCCGGCCGAGGTGTGGGCGCTGTGGGGAGGGTTAGAGGGGGAACAGCTGGCATGTCGCCGCTGCTGCTGGTGCAGAAGAAATGTAGTATTTGTATGTGCGTATCAATCGACCGACCGACCGGCCGGCCGGCCGACGCAGCTCGGGCGAGCGAGCGAGATTCTTGCCGGCAGGCCGACCCTCCCTCTTTCCCACCTCCCGACGCAGAAGGAGACGCGGAGCCGGGCTCGGACGCTGGCCGGCGAGCAGCAGCAGCAGCAGCTGCTGCAGCGAGCGAGCCATCGCCAGGAGATCGGTTTCCTGGGTTTGTTCTTCTGCTCTAACTGTCGCTCGAAAGAAGGAAAGAAAGAAAGGAAGGAAGGAAGGAAGGAAAGGGAAGGAGAGGAGAGAAGAAAAGAAAGAGGAAACTTGTTTTCAAAAATCGACACGCGCGCTCCGCGCGATCAAGTCCGCTTCGCCCCGCCCTCCCTGTCTCTGTCTGTCCAGCCTCGCCTCGCTTCGCCCAGCCCACCCTCGCCGCGGCTGGTTGTCGCCCCTTTGCGGTGTCTCGACCGATCGTTCGATCGAGCGATCAAGCGAGCGAGCGAGCGAGCGCTCGCTCGTCAAGCACACAGCGCGGGGCGGGAGGCTGCTCGTGCACCGGGGACCGACCATGACCAGAGTGCAAAGAAAAGAAAAGAAAAAAAAAAAGAATTGAAAAAGAAAATCTGAAAGAGTGCATGACGGAGCTAGCGAGCCCTTCCTCGCCTTGACCGCTGCCAAACGATGCCATCGCATTCCTGCGCAAGCCGGTCCGGTGCAGTCTAGGCCCGCCTCGCCCCCCGCGCTCCGCTCCGCTTCGTCCTGCCGCGCACCGCGCATGCGCACGACGGTGACGCGAGGAGGGCGGCTCGAAGTGCGCAGGGGAACGCTTTGGGTCTTACACATGCCTGCCTCTTCTTACACGTCGTCTCGCTTCCTTCCTCCTCGTCTCCTCCTCTCCTCCTCGTCTGTCCGGGCGAAGGCGTAGAGCCGTCGCAAACGTAAACGACCAATTCCCAAACCTCCATCGCCCGCGCTGCGCTGCACTGCACTGCACTGCACTGCACTGCCCTGCTTTGCTCTGCTCTCTGTGCTGCACTGCACTGCGCTGCTCGCTCGCTTGCATTCGCATTTGGACGGGGAGACCGGCGAGCCACGGCGGCCGCGCGGATTGCCGGAGCCCAGACGTCGTCGTCGTACGGAAAAATGACCATGGAGCAGCAGCAGCAGCAGCAGCAGCAGCAAGAGCAACGGCGATATGCACAGACGCTGCGCCAGCACAACCAGCAGCACATGCAACACATGCCGCTGCTGTTGCAGCAGCAGCAGCAGCAGCAGCAGCAGCAGCAGCAGCAGCAGCAGCAGCAGCAGCAGCAGCAGCAGCAGCAGCAGCAGCAGCAGCAGCAGCAGCAGCAGCAGCAGCAGCAGCAGCAGCAGCAGCAGCAGCAGCAGCAGCAGCAGCAGCAGCAGCAGCAGCAGCAGCAGCAGCAGCAGCAGCAGCAGCAGCAGCAGCAGCAGCAGCAGCAGCAGCAGCAGCAGCAGCAGCAGCAGCAGCAGCAGCAGCAGCAGCAGCAGCAGCAGCAGCAGCAGCAGCAGCAGCAGCAGCAGCAGCAGCAGCAGCAGCAGCAGCAGCAGCAGCAGCAGCAGCAGCAGCAGCAGCAGCAGCAGCAGCAGCAGCAGCAGCAGCAGCAGCAGCAGCAGCAGCAGCAGCAGCAGCAGCAGCAGCAGCAGCAGCAGCAGCAGCAGCAGCAGCAGCAGCAGCAGCAGCAGCAGCAGCAGCAGCAGCAGCAGCAGCAGCAGCAGCAGCAGCAGCAGCAGCAGCAGCAGCCGCAGCAGCAGCAGCCCCAGCAGCAAGACTTTGGCAATGCGCTTCAATTTGACTTCGAGCATCAGATGCACCACTACGAGCACTTCCACACGCCCCGCAACGACAACATGATCAAGCAAGAGACCCCGAGTTTCTTCGCCTCGACAGACAACCAGCACGACAAAGAAGACGCTGAACGAAGATATTCGCTCGGACACGCGCACAGCAAGTCCACGACCGCAACGATGACCACAATCAATGCAAAGGAGTCCGCAAGACGCGCACGCCATCAGACTCCACGAGGACCCGTGGCCACATCCTTGCGCCTCGAGACACTTGTCGGTGCCGAGCTAAAAGACCCCAACCACGTTGTTGTTATTCGCGTGCAGCACCTCGTCGACGACGGTGTCATGCTCGAGGAGATCGTGATCGGCGGCGGATCCCCTACGTCCACAGCTGGCGCCACACGCGCGCAGACAGGCCCGGTGCGCAGACTCTCGAGCCCATACCGGGGCGTCTCCTTTCACTCGTGTACACAGCGATGGCGCGGTCGCATCAAGCATGGCTCCAAGAGCGAACACCTCGGGTATTTTACCTCGGATCTCGAGGCCGCCGCTGCATATAATGTTGCTGCCCGCAAAATCCATGGATCTGGCGCCCAAGTCAACAAGCACGTTGAGGGCATTATGTCGCAGGCCATCGAGGCCTCGAGCCGCGTCGTGGAACGCAGCCGCCATCCCTACGCGTCACGACATCTTCAGACTTCTGGTCTCTTTGTCAAATCCGAATCGTTCACTAGCACCGCACCAAGCTCCTGTCCCTCCTCGCCAAGCTCCGTCAATACAACCGCCACAGCCATCTTGGGCCAACCCTACCCAGGTCACCCCACCCGGGATACCCCCCATGTACCCCAAGTTCGCAAGCAGGCTTACGGGACGGAAATTGACGCCCCGGATGCCCGATACGAACCCCACTTCCTCCAAGCCCCGGAGCAGACGCGCAAGTCCCACGAGGCTGCTTCGCCGGCGATGTCTTGGGAGGACTGCTTTATGCAATTGTGGTTCGACGGAGAGCCCTATGCACCTGGTTCTGGGGGTCCGCTTGACGCAGACCCTAGCTTTGATCCTTCGACTTTTGAGCTCGACGCTTCTCGTTGCCTCAAACGCCAAGACTACGACCCTATTTCCGCGCTCGACTGCAAGCGAATCCGCTGCTAGCTAGCTAGCTAGCTAGCTAGCTGGCCGGCAAGCTCTTCCGTTCGCTCCTCTGTACCATCTTACCCCGTTACCCTATCCTAGTCTTTCCTTAATGTCAAACAAACAAATGATACGCCCTCCTTTAGTCTGGCTGCTCACCTCTAGCCTTTCACAATGATCTTGTACGTACAGTCAGCCTGAAAGGAAACCAGTGGTAAGCGGCGCATCATCGTCATCGCATGCATGCACACACGCAAGCAAGCAAAACGATCAACCAGCAAATTTGACTTTTCCAAGGTTTGGGGCATGTTGTAGAACCATCAGTTTCAAGCAGGTGGCCCGGTAGTCGATTGACCACAAGGCACAGGTTCAATCGATCGATCCAAAATCAAAAGAAACAAGCGCAGAAACACAATGATTGGAAAAAAAAAAATTGGTTTGCAGCGATTTGCAGATGGGCCTAGCTGGTGGTGGCACCCAAACGTGGAGCCGAGACGGCTCGAGGCCAGCGTTTCCCTTCTGTCTTTCAAGTGGAACATGAGCGGCGCAACGGGGTCGGCAGCGCCGCTCTGGCGCGCAGCCTTTGTACGGAGGCTGCCGCGAGAAGGCAAGTTGAGCGTAAGCCTCGAAACTCTCGAGGCCGGGGCCACTTCGACGACCCTCCTTGGCAACCTACTTCGCGACCCGAGCGAGGAAGTTTCTCGCACGCTCGCGCGGCTCGGCAAGACGCTGGCCAAACACCACCGCCCCAAACGTCCAGCACCGTGCTGCGAAGTCGAACTCCACGACTCGAGCAAGATCGATGGAGGCCTCACGGCACAACGCGCACTCACGGATCTAGGCGCAGCCATCCTCGTCAATGGCTCAGAACGGTTTCCAATTCGCGTTCACCATCCACGCGTCCACGAAGTTAACGTCCGAGGTTTTGCCATCGAGGGCTGTCCCATTGCGCCTTGGATCCAAGGTGATGATCTCGCAGATGCAACGCTGCATTGGACATGGTCCTACGCCGACGCCGAAAGCAGCACCAACGATGCCGCCAACGCCTCTGACATCAGCAAGAGCGATGATAACAAAGACCCTACGCCTCCTGCGCCACCGTCCGTAGACAATGGAAATGCGAGTGCTTCCGCAAACGTAATTGCACGTTCGCGCGTCTACACGCCCACAAAAGCTGACCGAGGGCGCAAACTCCGGGTCACCTGCACGGCGGATGGCGACTTTCCCGTCCCAGCGACGTGCGATATTGATGGTCTTGTATTGGAAAGCCCACCCTGGGACGTCATGCGGGATCGCGTGCAAGCGCAACCACAAGGCACCGTTCGCGTTCTCAGCTACAACGTCCTCGCTGACACCTACAGCCACACCTGGGACGAAATGTATCCGTACTGCGATCCTGCCCATCGGGATATTCGCTACCGCGCCCCCTTGCTAGCGCGCGAGGTCGTCCTTTGCGATCCGGACATTATCTGCATGCAAGAAGTCGATGCGAAAATGGTAGACTTTTGGAGCGCTCTGCTTGAACCAGAATTTGTCTGCCACTATACGCCCAAAGACGGCAGTGGAATGGAAGGCTGCTTCTTTGCAGCTCGGAAAACCCGTTATCGCGTCGCACACTTTGAGGCGGTGAGCTTTCGCGACCTCGTCAAACGCCGCCGCGACGACGCGCTCTGGCTCAACCATCTTTTGCAAAGCATTGAATCTCTCGAGCACTCGATTTCCCGCGTCACGAGCATCGCGCAACTGGCCATCCTCGAGCCAGTTCCCGGTACTCGTGATGCGAAGGCCCGCGAGGATGTGCCCCTCATTGTCACCAACACGCACTCCTTTTTTCATCCTGGTGCAGGGAACATTCGTTGCATTCAAGCGAAATTGCTCGCAGATCTCGTCCAAGAGAAGCGACGCGCTCGAGGGCGCGAAGATGCGGTCATCATGTGCGGAGACTGGAACGCTCAGTCTTATGATCTTTCGCTACAGTTTCTGCTACACGGGACTATTGGGGCCGATCACCCGGAGTGGGCTACAAGCAGCATCTTTCAGTTCGAGAGCAAGGCCAATCTTGCGCGCGACGTCATTTTCGAGGATGCTGGCAAGGATTCGCAGCGATACATGGATATTTTGTCGCAGACGACGGGAAGCGGACGCGCGCGGCCCATTAGCGATCTGCGCAAGCAAGTTGAGGCCGTCGACGATGGGTACAGTCTCGTAGACAAGCTCAATGTTGTCGCAGAGCTCAAGAATGGCCTCGCTTGGCACGAGGATGCTGCTGACCGCGTTGCCATAGGTGACATGATTGCGCAAATGCAATCTCACTTAGTGGCGTCTCGAACTCAGCTCATTGCCGCGCAGCGCGCGCGCACAGAGGCGCACGGGGACGTTGCGTCGGGTCAAGACCACGCCGTGGGCTGCGGCGCGCGTCTCTCGCACACGCTAGACCTCTTTAGCGCCTATGGCAAGCCTGAATTCACGAACTTTGTGGGCAACTGGCAGGGCGATCTGGATTGGATCCTATGCTCGCGCGAGCTTGTTGCCGTGGCGCAGACCGCCCCAATCCCTTCCAAAGCAACGCTGCAGGTTGATACAGCGTTGCCCTCGCGCACGTTTCCGTCAGATCATGTCTCGTTGTGCGCAGATTTGCGCGTCAAGGGTCCTGGCGGGCAAGAGGCGGGGCAATAGATTGTGTGCGAGTGTGTGGAAAACACCAACTGTAAGAAGTCAGTATGTTTACTACAGGGGTTTTGTCTTGCGAGTTAGATTCCTAAGAGCAGAATCGGCCGGACGAGGTCTGAATCGCTTCTTTACCTAATCACTGCTGTCCGTCTTGAGACTTTGCGAACGAACTCCGTTGATCCAGCGTAGATTCTTTCTGTCAAGACCAAGGCAAGCCGAAATCCGAGGTGAAAGAGTAAAACCTTTTCTTTGTTTGTTTGTTTGTTTGTTTTTTGGAAAGAAAAAAAAAAAGCATCAGCAGAGAAGGGCATATGTATACCGAGTGAAAATTCTAGACACAATACTTAGTAGACACCCGGGATGATCAGGTAGGGGACCTTGACCTTGTACTCGTCCCACTTGTCGCCATACTTGGATGCACAGCGCGCGTCGTCACGCCAGGCACGGTCGATGAGGAGAATAAAGAGAAAGGCAAAGTAGACCCATGCCAGAAGGTGAAAGGGGTGGGCGACAATGACAGACCAGGAAAAGGCAGCGCAAAGCTCGAAAAAGTAGTTGATCTTGCGCGCCTGACCCCACCAGCCCGAATGCAAAAGCATGGAAGAGTGTTTCTTGCCGTCGCTCGTCGTGTACTCGGCGACGAGGTACTCGGCGTCCTTGCCCCAGATCTTCATCTTGCCGTCCTTGGCGCGGAATTCCTGGCGCTGACGGTCGACGTCGTAGTTGAGGAAGATGGAGACCAGGCAAAAGACGAACTGCGCCGCGGCGGCCCAAGTGGGAAAGTCGTACGGGTGGAGCACGAGAAAGGCCGTGGGCGCGGCGTAGAGGCTGGGAACCCATACGAGGCAGCCCCAGCAAATGTAGTAGCCGGCGCGGTCGTGCATGATGTCAATGGTGAACATGTAGCCCCGCTCCCAAATGTGGAACTTGGCCAGGTAGATGACCTGGAGAGCGGCGGCAATGAGGATCGAGTTGCTGACCTCGCCAAAGCGCTCGTACTGCGCGTAGGCGAACGAGGTGCAGAGCAGGGCCCAGCCAGTCATGCCATAGCGGCAGTTGGTAAAGACCTTGACGTCCCAGCCGAGGATGCGCGGGTACAGCTCGGTGCCCCAGTAGTAGTCAAAGGCGATGTTACCCGAGAGGCCCGAGTCAGAGCTGGAAGGAGCCACGGCGCCCTTGACGTAGAGGACCGCCACAAAGACGAGGGCGAAGATGTTCATGGAGGCAATGAATTCCTGAAAGTAGTCAAAGGCGATGCCACCGTTGAAGAGGCCAGAGTACACGCCGAGCCCGTAGAGGGCAAAGGAGGCCACGTAGCAGGCAAAGCAGTTGTCCTTGTAGATGGGGCGGTTGCCCATGGGGCTTTGCGGGCCCTCGTACGTGGGTCCGGGCATGAATCGCATGAGCAGGAGCTGGACGACCATGTAGGTGCCGATCATCTTCCACACAAAGGGATTGAAGGCGTCGCGGGTGTACGTGTAGACGATGCCCTTTTCGAGGATCTCCTCGATGACGTCCCATGCATTTTCGAGGAACGAGGAGTCGTGCTTGGTGGTGACGACACTTCGGCTCAGGATGATGCTGGTGAGCGGCGTGGAAAGCACGAGCAGAACCGGCATGAGCGTGGCGCGCAGGGCCTCGGGGCCGATGCCCACGCTCTCGGAGGTGGACGCTCCGCTCCACATTTCCGACTTCTTCTTGGCGGCTGCCGCGGCGCTGCCCGCGGGCGCGAGGCCCTTGGCCTTGGCGCCTCCCTGCTTCCCGGCCGCCATCCTGCTCGGGTCCGCGTCTCCTGCCCGTCTGCCCGCCCGGCTGGCTGTCCGCCAGTCCCTGCTCGCTCGCTCGCTCCCTGCCTCCCTCGCTCCCTCCCCCGCTCGCTCGCTCGAGCTCGCTGGCTGGCTGGCCTCGTTGCGGATTTGCCGCCGGCGACGTCTCCTGCGCCCTCCTCGCGCACGATACGCACGCGGTCGGAGATCGCGTTCGCCTGCTTGCCCGCTATTCCACCCACCCCCCGAGGCACGCGCCCCGGCAGGCGAGCAAGGCAGCCCCGCCTACGCAGTGGCACCGCAAAGATAGATAGAGGCAGGCCCGAGTCCCCTCGCTCTGCCCGGCCGCAGAACCAACCGCGCGGCCAGACCGAGCCGGCCAGACCGAGCCGGCCGACTCGAAGCGGCCCGCGCGGGCTCGCGTCGGCCGGCTTTCCGAAGGCAGGCGGGCG